>JAXDDX010000008.1:2690000-2887500 GCA_034670405.1 Hoplostethus atlanticus
AAATCAAGCTGGCTTCACTATTTTATTAATGACTTTCAAGCTTTCAAATTAATTACAGAGGTGGTACAAGTTTCCACCCCTTTCTAAGAGCCAACACACATGGGGCACTCAGGGGACATTAGGTAATGTTGATAGTGATTCTGGCTCCATGTCCAGTAGCGTCCTTTACTTTTTGGGTTGCCAAGTTTTATCAATCTTCTCTTGATTCGAGCCTGCACCTAAACTGAGTGTGTGTCTCATCCGTGATTCTTCCAATACAGTGGCATTCGTACCGCTCCCATTTGGAGCTCCAGTATAGCAGCAATGCAGCAGGAAGCTCGACAACATTATTCCTCCACCAATATTGAGTGAATACAGAGGAATCGCTGTCCTGCATGCCAGCCCGGGTCACGCAGAAACTATTTTGAATCCGTTACTTTCCAGACATTGATTAAGCCCGACTGGCAAAAACTGAACTAATTGTCCTGAAAGTGCAAACCCTGCCTATCTCTCTTGGCCGGCTGAAGCTCTGGCTCGGAGTAATCAAGGAATGGAAGCTGTTCAATCTCAGTGCATTTCCTCTGCATTTCATCCGTCACTTCTCTCTCACTGCGGCGCAATTTATAAGACCGCTCGGATATACACACAGTCTGACTCATCATATGTCTTTCCTTTACGTCGCTGCTTTGCTTTCCACCTCGTGTTTGTTTTCCTCACTTTCTATTCTTTAAAAAGCATGGTATAAACCTCTCTATTTTCTCCACGGTACAAGGTTGACATATTGTACTCTTTCCTTGACTATTTTTCTTCCTCTGTACCTGTCTAGTCCTGTCTGCTCCCTGTGTTTGCGATACATCTATCTATTTTCCAGGCTGAGCTGGGAGGGATGGAGAAAGAGAAAGACATACTGGCTCTATTCCTGTTTTCTCCTCAGCATCCCTGTCGATGTGTCCATCTCGTCTCACACTCTCTCTCTCCCGGTTACCTCTTTTCCTCCCTCTCTCCCATCCCTTTATTCCTCCACTTTAAACGCCCATTCATCACTTCTCTAAGTAGTCATCTAAATCACCCCCCCCCCCCCCCTTCCTCATCTCTCTGCTGCCAATTCATCTCTCACTTCATCTCTCCTCCCAGTCTTCCCGCCCATCTCTCTACCACATATCATATCACTCCCCTCTCTCGGCACTTTCCCTCAGTGATCCACCCAGCCTATCTTTCAGTGTCAGTGTGAGTGTGTGTAGCAGGAGCATAAGCATCACACAGGCCCCACCAGGTCTTTCATATTAGCACTCTCCATGCTAACTTTTAGCAGTGGGCTGGTAGAGCAGTTTCACTAATGGTAATGACCCAGTTTTATTACTGTGACAACCGTGATTACTGACTTAAAGGGGTCATATTATGGAAAACGGCTTATTCCTGGCCCTTATACATGTTCCACAGGTTATCGTTGACCTAAGTAGCCGAGAAAATATGAAATCTGGAAGTCAACCCCTTTTTCTGTATTTTCCTTTTTCCAAAAACGGTGCCAAATCGGGCCAAAAACAGGCCGTTTCAGAAAGCAGCCCCTTTAGACGTCATACCAGGCGCTTCTTAACATAATCCAACCCCTCTCAGAGCATGCCCACGCCCAGGTGAACAACCAATCCCATTTACCTCGTCTCAAAATGCAGCTCTCGGCAGCGCCACAAGCCGTTGCTTATGGTGCATTCCATTGTACTTGGAAATCGATAATTCCGAGTCGGTATTCCTAACTTCCAATCTAAATGTGTTCCAGTGCATCTGCTCGGGAAAACATAAACTGATGTTTGTATGGTAAGTCTCAGAATGTTACAAGCATCTAAACTCAACATCAACTACTACAGCGCCATTAGTGAATAGAATCGGCGCATATCACATTCGGACACCGTTTTTTCCGAGTACACTGGAATGCACCATTACTTTGCGAGTGGATACATTTTATTTTTAACGGCAACGGCTACAGTTAGCTCGGCTACAGTTAGCTCATTTTTTCTGTATGTGATGATCAGTCCTCAGACTGCTTGAGCAACGGCAGGATTAGTATCTAAATTGAAGCTTAAAGATGGAGCAATTCATAAGGTACGTGACCCATCTGCAAAATTGGAATCTGTAAGTGTCACCATGTTTTGATTTAATTTACAAGTTAGTCTGGTTAGTATATTCACCTGCTGGTTAGCTAACGAGCTAACAAGCTAGCGGGGCTAGCCACGGGCTTGTTGGGCGTGGAAGAAGTAAGAAAACTAAAGCTGGAGTCATTAAAAGTAAAGTAAAGTAAAAGTAAAGTTATTGGTTGGAGTCAGGACTCATCTTTAAGTTATTTGTTGGGACCAGTGTCTGTTTTATAAGTCTGTCGAACGCGTCAGGCTTGGTAAACTTTAGCCACCATTAGTACAATCGTGTTTGGTTGTTTGGATGCAAATAGATTGCATCCAATAATATATTGGCTAACTAGCTCAACAAAATTGTCAATCCTAGCTTGTCTGCAAGTTGTATTCAATAAGCTTATGGACATGAGCCATAAATAGACCGGCTACAGCAGAGAGTGTCGCTCACACACCCACATACACAAACACAAGGCACGAAAGTACAATATTACACAGAATTGTTATCATTGAGAAACTAAGTGGAACCGCCTCAGCTGCCTCTTCCCATTCTGGGTCAGACTCCGGCTCAAACATGTCTGGTCTCAGTGTTGGTTCTGGAGCGGCCGCCATGGTTATGGTAGATTTCTGCGTCAAGCTTATTTGTTTACCTTGAGCAGCATGAGCGCTCTGCTCTCCGCCTCCGCCAGGCGATTGCGTGGAGGTTGTATGTAATGAGCACTGCTCTGATTGGCCGCCTCACGCCGTGAGTGAGGTGTGACGCAGCCAATCAGAGCAGTGCTCATTACATACAACCTCCACGCCTTCAAAACAGCCTGTTCTTTACAATGGAGAAAATGAGAGACTGAAACACACACCACAGAAGCTGGTTTTAGGATTTTTTTTTATATCAATTTCAAAAACATCTTGTCAAGACCCCTGGAAACAGTTTTAAATAGCCCAAAATAAGTAAAATATCCCCCCTTTAACAAGGACATACACTATACATTACACTATATATGTTCAATTGAGAAGATCTGGATAGGAGAAAAGCTGCTATAGGCTTATGTTTTCTATCCTAGAAAATGTTACTGTGTCTCCCTCAGCCCCAATTATTTTTCCATCAACGAATTGCACAACCGTGCTCTAATTGAAATCTTCTACTGCATCGGTTTGTTTTGGTGACATGATATTTGAGCCATTAATGAATCACTGAGGATGGTAATCATCCTATCACATTTCTATAAATCTATTAGTTCAATGAACAGCGTTAAGTTTTTCCTTTAGTGAGTGCACATGATATACCAGCTTCTCTCCATCCCTCCTTTCTCATTCACATCAGTTCATTCCTCGCACCCAGAGAAAAACTCTGATGTTTGATTGTACATGTAGTATTGTGGTTTTTACTTAACAACCACTGTTCTACGATTAGGTATGTGTAACCCCCCCCAGATGTTTCATGTTAATTCCTTAATGAATTGATTGATCTGATCTTATCTTATTTTAAACTATTTCAAATCAGGAGTTATCGTCTTTTTATCTTTGATCTTAACGAGCCTTGTTAGCGACTTTGACAACCAGGTCCACTGGGACAGAGTGATGCTTTGGGTTCTGTATTCACCAGGCTGGAAATACAAGGGGGGGGGGGGGGGTGTGTACTATGAATCTGAACAATAGAAAAGTGTTTTAAATAGGTCCTATTACCAAAGATCTGGTACGTACACTAAATCAGTCGTTTACGTCCCAAAGCGCCAGTGTAAGGTGATGACAGATATAAATTGGTTAACATGGGACCTGAACTGTTTACTTGATAGGCTACAATACTGTGTTTATTGATAAGGTCACTATATCTGTATCTGTTAGCTTGCTCATCTGGCACTTCATCACCATGTTACACTGTAAATGAGACTGTACCATGTTTCCTGTCAGCCATATTCAAACTATATGCTTCTGAATTGTATAAAGATAGGTTAAAGAAAAGCAATTATAAAAACACGGCCCTGACAGCTCAGTCGGTGGAGCATGAGACTCTCAGTCTCAGGGTCGTGGGTTCAATCCCCACTTAGTGTCAAGTACCTTTGAAAGTTGCTTTGGATAAAAGCATCTGCTAAATGTCTGTAATGTACAAATAGGGGGAAAAAAAACAGTATTTCATTGAACACTTTTATGCTAAGAAAATGATTAATGTATTTTTTGTGAAAACTGGAAAAAACAACTTAAATTCATTGTTATGAGAAATGACATTCGCTGATTATAGGGTTGCTCTCATTTCTCTTCACAAGGATAGAACACACTCACCCACAACACACACACACACACACACACACACACACACACACACACACACAATTCCCCTTAAGGCCTGTCCCTCTCTCTGTCATCCTCTTCTCTGGGTTGAACCATTAATAGCCAATTTACAGGCTTCTTGGGGTAAAAGGTCACAGCACTGATGGATGGAAGGTCCAAGGGCCCATCAATACTAACCTTCTTCTGCACGCGCCCGCACACACACACACACACACACACACACACACACACATATAAACACAAGTTTCCTGCACACAAGTATAAGCACACATTCATAAATGTACAACCATAGACTCATGAACATAAATGCACATAATGCAACCAACCAAACAGACACATAGATGCACACATGTATACACACACACACACACACACACGAGTGCGCACATGCACGCACACACGCACACACACACACATACACTTAAAAACACACACACATCCATCCTTGCTTTCCATTTAACTGCAGGCCAGGACCATTACCAGCCCTACTGGTACCATCCATCATGACAATGACAGGTGTGAAGAGAAAACCACAAAATCCACAATGCATTTCTCCCATGGAACAGGAAAGAGACAAAAGGAAGGAGCAGAAATTGATGGAAAGGCAGCAGAAGGTAATTTGTGGGGGTTTGCGAAGTCAATGGCATCAATCACTGTCGGTAAAAAATAAAAATAGAAAAAGTAGAAAAAGATTTAATAAAAAAAATAGAAAACCTGCCCCCCCATCACCTCCTTGTTATATTTGGCCAAGTCACAGATGAAGGAGGATCAGTGACAGATACGCAGGGTCCCTCCTTCCTTGGTGTACAGACTAGGAATCAGCCGCCAGCTCCCTTTTAGATCCTTATAAGATCCTTAGATCCTTTTAGATCCTTATAAGTCGTCAAAACTGACCTCAGCTCTCAAGCCATAGCTGAAGCTCTGTTACCATGGATACACACACACAAACACACACATTGGTGACACAGCATCCCATTGATTAATCAATGGATGACAACAAAGAATTACTTAGCTTTGCTGACTGAGATATGACACATATATGCATACGCACGTGTGCAGTACTGACTCTGGTTCATTCGTTTAGAGTCTGTGTGTTCAGACCGGGACCCAAAGGTTGTGGCTGTGCAGTCATCTGTCACTTACTCCACTATTCCCAATTAGTTGATTGATTCAACATGTTTGTTTGAGTTTCCTGGATCAAGCAGGGCGGGGGTGTGATTCAGTTTACCTCAAGATTATTACTGTTCACTTTTTTTAACGCTTTCAGAACGAGTTAATCAGTTAAATCCATTATAAGTGTAAATATACTAGAACTCATGTTTTAATATATTTTTTTTATATTTTGGTTTAGGCCACACCCACATCTAGAATCCAAATACACACTTTTCCTGACTGAATATGTCTGAATATCCCTGCACACACACACACTCTGTAGCTGTAAGGTCACAGGAAGTAAACACACACACATTTTGCCTCGTCACAGCACAAACTATGACCTATCAAGTGGCCTTGGCACTTCACACAAACACACACACACACAAACACACACACACAAACACAGGGTGAGAGAGATGACTAGATGCAACTATATAGGGTAGAGAGAGAACGAGAGACAGAGAGGAAAAGACAGAAAATCAAAGAGGAGAGAAAGGAAGAAGGGGGAAAGGGAGAATGAAAGGAGAGAGAGGAGAGAACTAGAGAGGAGAGAGTGGTGTACATGATGGGATGGAAATGAGGAATGGTTTGATCCCATAGGTAGACCCCAGATGCATTTCAATCAGCTATCGCTCCCCATCACACACACACACACACAGAGCGCCGAGCATCAATGGGGCGAGGGGATATTACTCTCCAGCAGTGATCCAGATGAAACAGACCTGCACGCACACACACACACACACACACACACACACACACACACACACACACACACACACACACACACACACACACACACGCAGAATATTATAGAGACGCCTACAGCGTGTGTCATATCGAAGCCATATCTACTATTTGCACTGTGCGGAACAGACTCTCCTTCCTCCCTCCCCCAACATTGTTCTCTCACCTTAACCCCCTGCCCCACTTCCCTCTTCTCTCCAGTTACTTTTCTCTCTCCGTCTCTTCCCTCCCTCTCACCCACTCTTTTTCCTCCTTGCCCCCCCACCCCCAACTCCATATATATATATATATATACGTATATATATATATATATCCATCCTGACTCCTGACCGATCACGCAGACAGCAGAAAGCAGCACACCCCAGGGCTGCGATGCCATTGGCTAGCAATGATGTCATCCCTTCCTGGAGGCTGAGCAGTGAGCTTTACAATTGGCTGGATGAGAGGGAGACAGTGGGAGAGTGCTGCTGAGGTATCAATTCCATTCATACAGGGACGGCAATGGAGCGTGTGTGTGAGAGAGAGAGAGAGAGAGAGAGAGAGAGAGAGAGAGAGAGAGAGAGAGAGAGAGAGAGAGAGAGAGAGAGAGAGAGAGAGAGAGAGAGAGACCACTCCCCAGACAGACATTGAGGCATACAGGCAGAGCTATTAGGGCTGTGTCCATCATTCAAAGACAGACAGTACCTGCTGTGCTGCTCCCTAATGGATGCATGCGCACGCACACACACACACACACACACACACACACACACACACACACACACACACACACACACGCACGCACGCACTTGGATCCACAGTGGTATTTCACCCACCCTTGTGCAAATGCATGCAATCAAATATGCAAGTAGACACACACACACACACACACACACATATTCACAAACACAAACAGCTGATGGGGGTTGGGATGGTGGAGATGGGTGTTGTCTCCCTGTTGTTACCAGGCTGTTGTCATGGTGATACAGATGGAGCTCTTACTGCTGGCTGGGACTCTCACTTTGCAAAAAAGATACACACGTGCACGCACGCACACACACACACACACACACACACACACACACTCATACCTCTTCTTTATGTGTATGTGCACACCTTTTGAGAGCAGCCTTGCCCTTGCAATTCCATGTTAGCATGCTGAAAGAACAGGAAACAGCACGTGATTCTGTGTGTGTGTGTGTGTGTGTGTGTGTGTGTTTAAGCAGGTGTGAGTGTAAACGCTCCCAGGTGAGATGCTAGATGTGTTTCCTCTCAGAGATGCTCATGGGAAATTAGCCTGTGATAGCCTGCCACAGAGTCCCGCTTGTTCACTTTCCTTCTCCTTCTCTCCCCTTTTCTTAGATGTATCACACTCCCCTCCCCCTCTTGCCCTCCCTCTCTCCCTCCCTCCCTCCCTCCCAGCTTTTTTAGAGTATGATGTCACTGTGGTCTTGTTTTTGCTAGCATAGCTGTTGGGATTCCTTCTTGTATTTGAAAACTCCCAACATGGGCACTACAGATATACAACAAGATACAATAACCCACACTCAACATTACATCATTTCATCTACGATCTCTCTACCTACTGCCCCGTCTTTCTCTCTCTTCCTCTGTTTTTCTTTCTCTTCATCTCTCGCCATTTGCCTTCCATCCATCTATCCATCCATGCATCACCTTTTATCTCTGTTTATGATTTATTTAATGCACACAGGCTTCGTCACACCCTACTATCCACCCTTCCATCACCATAGGCCCCGCCCCCTCCCTCTCTCTGCTGATCACCAGTGTAGCTATGACCCAGGCACTCTTCTGCACGCTGCACCGTCATTGTGTGTGTCCCATGCCATGTATGTTTACTAGTATGTTCCAGACACACCACTTGTACATATCCTCATTCTGACTCTAACTCATCAATAAAGGTATTAGCGTTAGGTTGAACAAAGCTGCTATATAATCCCATCCATAGAAGTCTAACTAAAGCTGTTTAATCCAAAATCAGCATCCTTGTCACACTTTGGTTCACCTCAACACCCCAATCTGCTCTACTAACAACCTTTAGCAAAATGGAACTCTTCTCCTTGTCTATCTGTGTGCACATGTGTATAACTGTGTGTGTGTGTGGTAGAGAGAGAGAGAGAGAGAGAGAGGGTGTGTGAGAGCATGTGTGTTCATCGCCATTCTCAGCTGCTGTCTGCAAATCACCCAGAGACGCTTTTACAGCCCAGGGTCTTTTCATAAAGGAAGATGATGCATTAAGAACCCCGCCGAGGTCTGAGGCCTTCCGTAACTCAAACACACGTCGCCCCGATGGGACTTGTAAATTAGGATGAACAAAAAACGAGCAGCACCCGCGTGGAAAGCAGGAAAGAACTTAACCTGAAGTAAACGCGTACTCGTTCTACCTCCCTGCCCAGATTCACAACGCTCCGGGGATTCAATGTGCAACCTGGCGATGATAATCCTCCTTTTGTGGTTATGATGGGTGGTAATACTACTACTACTACTTTTACTACTACTACTAATAATAATAATAATCATAATAATGTCATTAACCCTCCTCCTCCCTCTGCTCCAATAGTCTCTGCAGTGTCTGAGGTCAGTAGAGGTCAAAGATGAAATGGACAAACAATGGCCAACTAAGTGCTTTCACTACGCCACGCTCCCTCTCAGCTGTGTTTCAACATGAGTGTGTGTGCGTGCGTGCGTGCGTGCGTGCATGAGAGCATGAGACTCTCAGTCTCAGGGTTGCGGGTTTGATCCCCATGTAGTGTCCAGTATCACCTTTGTAAGTCGCTTTAGATAAAAGTGTCTGCTAAATGACTGTAATGTAATCTCGCTCCACTAGTCTCACTGAAGGAATCACCCATGCCTGTGGATGCACACACACACACACACACACACACACACACACACAGCCTTCAGTAGCAGTTCTGAAACTCTGCTTGCAAAAATCAACAGACTCTTGACTTCATTCAGCTTAAACCTCTCAGCATTCTCACTTCTGAATGAATGAGAGAGAGAGAGAGAGAGAGAGAGAGAGAGAGAGAGCAAAATATGGAGTTATTAGAGAGGACTGATTGGGAGAGAGTAAGAGTAGGGAGAGGAGAGGAGAGGAGAGGAGAGGAGAGTCATACTGGGAGGAAACCAGAGCATCCAGAGGAAACCCACCTGAACACGAGGTGAACAAGCTAACTCCATGGGTGTCACAGTGTCTTAGTGGTTAGCACTGCCACTAACCATGATGGTTGACTACTCAGGGTCTGTTAACACGGTCCTTTACCTTGTAACACTGTTATATAGTTGAGTCTATATCACCGTAGAGTAGAACAATTCATCCTCTAGCCCTCACGCTACACCGGTTTAAAGAGTTTGCGATAGGTGTGTGTTCTTGTTTCATGCTCTCTGAAAGCCTTCCTCCCTAATTTCAGAGGAGAGAGAAGATGATTGCAAAAAGCACTGAGCTGGAAAGCTCAGTAATCCTGGCCTGCAGCTAAACTCAATGATCTGAAGAGGCCGTTCCATTTCTGCATTTTCGCTTTTTTGGTAAAAATGACGAGAGATGATGGAGATAGTGGAATACAGAGGGACGACATGGCACAAACCCACAACGTGATGATCACATTATCGCCTTAGTTTGCTGAGCCATGCAGTGGATGAAGAGTCATTTCTACTATGAACGTGTAAAGTACATAATTAGCTACTTATTACAGTATTTGTCACACGTCCAGTAACACTGAAAGATGCTGGTTTACTGGCACAAAATCTATTTAGATACTGCAGCTGTTGTGACACCGTTTTTGGTGGGGTTTTTTTTGTTTGTTTCTTTGTTTGTTTACATACTTCAACTTTCTGAGTAACTTTCTGGACACCAGGTCCTGTGAAACCCATCCATGGTTAATGTGTAGGTTCATAAATGCCTCGTCAGCAACGGGAAAAAAATCAGCCCAGTTACTTTCTGGAGATCATTTGGAGATGAAGAGTTTACATTGCGTATATCATAATAAACATTAGTTAATAAGAGGCACCATGAACCAGTCATCCACAGGAACTTTTTAACTTCAGCGACCCGCAGCTGATCTAGAGTCAGCTACATCCTCGGTCAGTTAAAAAAAGTACTTGAAATCGAATTCCCAGGAACTTTCATTTCATGGCGACGTGAGAAGAAAACGTGCAGCTAGTCGATCTAAAGAATCTTTGCCAGACAATCAACAGCTGATGCCACCCTGTAACAGTTCAACATCTAAAACCATCACATGAACTGTCCACTATGAAGCACTTCCTGTAATCTAGCATGGGATGATTTGGTGTTGAGTAAAATCTGGATAGTACTCGGCAAAGAGGAGCGACTGGATGGATGGAATGGAGAACAAATTAACTAAATGGATTGGAGCGCTTTATCGACACACACACACACACACACACACACACACACACACACACACACACACACACACTTCTTCCTCATTACTGGTGAAAACATCACAGTGTTCTAATGAGGTTATGGTCTCTGGAACAAGGCAATTTAAACACACACACACACACACACACACACACACACACACACACACACACACACACACACACACACACACACACACACACACACACAGCTGCCCTTCGCACTATAAGCCTGCAGGGTGTGACAGGCAGGCACGCCAAAAGAGGATTTGTGGTTGAAAAGCTTTGGGGAGAGGAGGAGGAGGAGAGGAGTGGGAAGAGGGAGAGATAGGAGGAGTGGAGAAGAGGGGATTACATGGTGAATATTTCAATACTAAACATACCAACTGGCTTGGACACACACACACACACACACACACACGCACACACACACACAGTCATATCTTCTAGAGTTAGCTTAGCACTGACTAGACAAGAGAGTGGGGTGATGGGTACAGCTAATAGGAAACCACTGGCACCCCTGGGAGACGGACTGACTAGCTGATTGCTGGTTAAGCCGCTGTGACTGAGTAAAACCAGCCACGTCCTTCCTGCAGCCACAAGACTGCTGTGCCTCTGCAAAAGGGAAAAGCCTTCATAACACCAGACATCACTGAAAGGAAATCCCACGATCCAACGATGCAGGCGGAGCAGGGACCGGCGAAGGTCAAAAAGAAAACAGGATCCGCTCCGAGACTGAATACGAAACTTGCGGTTTTAGAGGATTTCTGTAAAACTGTAATAAGATCAAGGTACACGGTGTGAAGTGTGTAAAGAGATAGAGAACACAGAGAGGACCGTCACGAGGACCGCCTTGTTCAATTTCTATTATTGAACTGTGACAGGCTCTTGGGCACAGCGCTGAAGCGTAGAGGAGACATATAGACGGGACAGAAATACAACAGAGCTGGCAGGTTTAATATATATACCTCCTTTATATCCCCGGCCTGCATCTTTCATATATTAGTTTTTGCAGAATTTATTAACTCCCTTTGCAGCACCGCAGCGTGTCAAATAATCTAACCATAATCTCCCTGTGAACAGGACAGCACAAAGAAGCAGACACAACGGGATTAAAGCAGGAGAAAGGGAGATTTTCAGTAGAAATAAATAGACATTTTGTGTCCTGAAATATTTTGACATATTGAATCCATGAGATGTGTTTGTAAAAAAAGTGGAAATCCAAAGTGGAAATCCAAACTGGATGTGTGTGTGTGTGTGTGTGTGGTACTGGCTGGCATAGAGGTGCCATGCTGTGAGGTTACAGTCAGGCTACAGGAGCGCTACGGGGCGAGAGCGGGACCGGCTGCTGGCGTGATGGCTGCCACATGCTGGCCAGGTCACTAGGGAACGAGGCTAGACCCTGGGAGGACGAGAGGGGGAGACAGAGAGAGAGAGAGAGAGAGAGAGAGAGAGAGAGAGAGAGAGAGAGAGAGAGAGGGACCGGGAAAGTGTCTGGCCGATACAGAAAGAAAGGATTAACTTCAAAAACAATCAAAATGCAACTGCAGACGACTGGGGGGGTAGTGTGTGTGTGTGTGTGTGTGTGTGTGTGTGTGTGTGTGTGTGTGTGTGTGCGTGTGCGTGTGTGTGTGTGTTCACATTCATGCGTGTTCCAGGGGGCAGCAGGGGGGTTTTACCATGGCAGGAGACCAGCGGGCAGTTTACAATGTCCCAGTTAGAGAGACGCGCTGGAAGCACTGGGCGTAATGCAGACACAATGGTTAAGCTGCATGACTGTATGTGCTGCATACTGTGTGTGTGTGTGTGTGTGTGTGTGTGTGTGTGTGTGTGTTCATAGTTAGCATACTGCAGTCTAGACCAGGGGATCAGGTCTAATCTCTCTCCACTGATACAACTGATGAACGCTGGCTAAAGTCACACCACTCTTCCCAGTTCTGCTGCTAAAGCTACTTTACTGTGATATGTGATAAAGTATCCACATTAAAGCTGCATGTGTTCATATTTTTGGATTAAAACGAGCGACAAGAGTAACAAATTACTGCTCCAAAGTAAAAGCATTACTTTTTTGAGTAACAAACACAGTATGGGTTACATGATACACTGTACTGTGCATGACTGGATCTCTTCCATTAGAATGAGAGGGAACTAGAGGGAAGTGGGACGTACGTAGACACAATCACAACGTTTGTAAACAAATGAAAGAGTCCTGTTTACTACAAAGCTCCAACCAGGAGAGCTTGACTTTATGCTTAAAACAAAGTAAGTGTCTTTGAAACCAATGCGTACTACACTCGTACACATGAGGATACTCTCCTAGTGGAGGGACAGGGAGTGACTAGTAACAAACCAGTCAACAAAACCTAACAAAGTCACGACACCGACACCTTCAGTGGCTTTCAGACATCTAAGCGCTAAGACACCAGTTCCTCAACTCGGCAATGAGACCACCAGTGGGGGGAGAGAGAGGGAGCGAATGAAACGAGACCCACAACACACGACACACACAACTCTTGATCCACCACCAGCCATCATTATTCAAACCGCAGGCTAACACACCGAAGGGTACAACGTAGATAAATCCTAGGGTCATTATTTCAACCCAGGGTACACTTACGCACTATTAGCGTTCAGAGTCGGAATCATCAAGTCTACGACTGAGACTTTAATCACTCACCCTCTCTCTCCTATCTCCTCATCTCCAGCTTACATCACTCTGCCGCTCACACCATCATCAAACACTACACACACACCACTCCTCTCTCACTTCTCTCTTTGCGATCCTCCTCTTGTCTCTCTCACTCTCATCACTAACTACATCTTCCTCATCTCTCTTCATCATCTCTCCTCTCTCCCTCTCTCTCTCTCTCCTCTCTCTCTCTCTCTCTCTCCTCTCTCTCTCTCTCTCATCCTCTCCTTCTCTCCTTCTCTCTCTCTCTCTCATCTCACTCTCAAGTCCACTGACACCCAAGTACAAGTACCTAGATATCCTCACTCTGCCACCTAGCAGCTGACATTACAAGCCACTGGAAACGGAGAACAAATGAACACACCACCTCTCACACTCTCAACACACACACACACACACACACACACACACGCAAGACTCACCTGCACCTGCATGAAGGATCCCCGGTAGAAGCAGCATGCTGCGGCCGACAGGGCACTCCACAGACTACACCTCTCTGTCATGGTGGGTACACACCTTCCTCTTCTACCTTTCCTTCACCTCCTATCTAACCTCCTCTCCTCTCACACCTTCTGTATTCTCTACCTCCCTTTTCCCCCTCTCCTGTTGTTTATCTCCTCCCTGGTCCCCGTCCTCCTCTCTCTCTCTCTCTACCCCACCCAGGGTGTCCTATCTACTCCCCAGCCCCTGGGCTAAGCCCGTCCCACCCCTGCCTGTCTGGCTAACAGCCCCTGAACATAGTGCTGCCACTACGAAAATGAGGTAATAAGCTAACACTACAGCTACAGCTTGCATGCAGCTGCTAGTGACCACACCACCTATGTGCTACGAGCTAGCCGCTAACAGCTGGTGCTGATCACAGATAGCGATATTACAGCTCCTGGCATCTCCGCTGCTTCTGCCCTGTACCGGCTTTCTGTCGCTCTCGGTCCTGCTTCTCCTGCTTCTGTTCCTCTCTCTCACTGCACTTGCTGCACTTCACGCGGCTGCTAGGGATTACCTCATAGCTTGCTGATGAAAGGAGTGTGGGTGGGGGGAGGGCGGACCAGAGGGAGAGAGGGAGGGAGGGAGGGAGGGGGAGGAGGAGGAGGGGGAATGCTAGCTGGCACAGGCAGAGAGGAGTGCTGTCGAATTGCAGCCAGACCCCACCCACCCACCGACCGACCAACCGACCGACCCCCGCCTCACGACCACACCGAGACAATACTGACAGAGGGGGGGGGGGGAGAGGGAGGAGGGAGGGAGGGAGGGAGGGAGGGAGTAAAGCACCGATGCTGAGAAAAAAAGTGAGCAAAAGATGGGAGGAGGAAAAGAAAAGATTTATAAAAAGGAGAAAGTGAATAAAGGATAGGCAGACAGACAGAAAGAGAGAGAAGGAGGAGGAGTGCGTCCTCCCAAAGGAATCTGACCTTTATTTTGCTGTGAAAGAAACCCAACAGGGGTGCCACACACACACACACACACACACACACACACACACACACACACACTACTACATCATTAGAAATAGCAGGAGCTACAGAGCATTAGATTCCTGTGGTGAAATAATGTTGAAAGCACTGTTATCTTTCTTTGTGTGTGTGTGTGAGTATGTCTGTGTGTGTGTGTGCTGTGTGTGTGTGTGTGTGAGTGTGTGTGTGTGGCATAATATAATGATGTGTTTCCACAAAGCCGTGCAGTCTGCCGCTACACACCTCATTATAAGCTGAAACACACAGGCAGGTGTTTCACGGATAAAACGGTAACGATTTTCACTGGCCCGTTTCACATTGTACACATCACACACACACACACACACACACACACACACACACACACACACAGGCAGGCAGACGCGTCAAGGAGGAGGTACGGGGCCCGGGTGAATGACATCATTGGCGACGCTTCACCATGGAAACAGTGCGAGAACCTTGACAGCATCCTAAATTCTGACACTGCATTTAGTTTGGTCTGCACCACTGCAGGGAAACGGGAGGGAGAGAAGAGAGAGAGAGAGAGAGAGAGACATCCAACACACCAGGTCCTTTTCCTCTCTCTCTCTCTCAGGTCATCTCTACACCTCACATCCCTATATCACACACACACACACACACACACACACACACACACACAAAATCAGCGGATAACAGCAATCACTTTTTTAATCTTCTTCATGAATGGTAGTGGGTCACAGACTGAAGGAAAAAGGCGGCTAGATAAGGAGCTACAAGCCACAGGATGGATTCATTAGCTGCAGCTTCTCCTTTTTAATGTAATCTCCGTCATCCTGCGCTGGATTAGACAGATTACACAGCAGGGGGAACACCAATAATCTCATAAGAAGGGCCCTGCGCTTCCTTCCCCCCGCCAATCCTCCGTTAATACCACGGCAGAACAATCACAACGTACAGCACAGCACGTCGAGCTGCCGCGCCACATACGTGCTGGTGGGAAAAACACACATCGGATCACGATGATGACGGCGGCGGGGCTGAAAACAAACAAGCGCTTCATAGGTGGTCCGCTAACGGCCCGGCGGCTGGAGCTCGACACGTCATGCCAGGCACACGTGGCATCGCCGGCACATCTTTGTTCTCATTGTTTGAGCCAAAATACAAACTGGAGGTTCTAGTTTGCTTTTGCACATCATTTTGCAATGACTAGTTGATTTGGGCTAAACCAAGACGACCGCGGGGGGAGCAAAGTAACAGATTCACTACCACCGAGTCAAACCACTTTCTTTGAAATCATTTGATAGAGAGAAAAAAATAAACTGATATAAATATTCTAGGACAGTTTGCTTGAATTTGATCTTTTCACTTCCATTTTTCACCCAGCAAACTGAGCCAGTACTGCATCTTTACTGGTCAAAAACCATTTCAGATGTTTAGATTGAGTGGAAGATGCCAGAACCTCTCCCATCTGGCCGTCCAGGCTGAGGACAGAGAGCACCCAACTCTTCTCAAACACATCCTGATGTGCATCTGTTCTGCCCGGTGCAGTCAACATCTGCAGCTGAGCTTACGCTGCAGCGTGGAGCTCAGGGGAGAAAATGACTTGTATAAGAAGCTTAAGAGTTTTTAAGATCATCACGTACTTTAAAAAATAACCTTTAGAAGAAAATGAACCAATGAAGTTGCTCCATCAATCTTTCTACTGTTCATCTTTCTCTCCTCTTGACTCCTTCAGTAATAAAGAGAGATACCACCAAACACACAGGGCAGCTTTAAATGGTTGTATTTCTCCTTTTCTCGTTTCTCTCTGACATCCCCCTTTCTCTCTCTCACTATTATTTATTACTTATCTATTACCCTTATCTTTTGTCTTGTTCGTCTTCTTTTTGTTCTGTGCAAGCACAAGCATTCACTCATATACATTTACCCATTTCTTCTTTTCCTCCCTCCCTCCCTCCCTCCCTCCCTCTCATATCTCATGTTTCTCTCCATTCACCTTCTCTAACTTCTGCCTGCTTTCCATTTCTCCTTTCTTCTCTCCTACATCCCCAAACTCCCTCCATCCCTCCCTCCATCCCTTCCTTTCACACTCTCACCTCTTCTCCCACCTTTCTCCACATGCTCCTCTCCCCTTTGCTCTCCCCCCCCACACACACACACACACACACCCTGTTCTCCTCCTGCCAGTCGTCCTTCCCTTCCTCCATCTCTCTATCTCTCCATCGCCTCCCCCGCTTGGAGGCAGTCTTCAGTTAAATATTAATTAGTGAACCCCATCCCGCCGGCTGATCGGGAGCACAATGGAGGATCCCTGCATGTGCCTGCAAGCATCCCACTAATGAAAGGAGCGTGTGTGCGCATATGTGTGTGTGTGTGTGTGTGTGTGTGTGTGTGTGTAACACAGACAGAGGGTGAAAGAGAGAGAGAGATAAAGAGTATAGAGAGCGAGAGAGAGCATTAGAGGGGGGGAAGAGGACTTGAGAGAGGACTGGGCAGGGAGTGTGTGTGTGTGTGTGTGTGTGTGTGAGTGTGTGTGTGTGTGTGTGCACATATCTGTATGTGCCTGACAGTGTGTGCGCACGTGCCGGTCTGTAAACAAAGGATGTGCTCTACTGGGGGCTAGCAGGGTGTAGCTAATGATCTGTGTGTGTGTGTCAGATTGTCATCAGTGTGTTTTTGCAGGATGTCCCCCATTCACCAACTGGTTAATCCGTATTGAGCCGCCAGATATGTGACTCAAAGCCCATCTAAAACAATAGTCTCCAATAAGAGAGGCCAGTTGGAACCACGCAGACACACTGGGTAGTGTGATCAAAAAGAAGCTATCCTGCTTCGATCGCCTTTCAAACGCCTAAATGAACTCAGCATGTGTTGTTCTGGCAGCACACGTTTAACATAAATAAAGAGATCTATAACAACGTCTTACTCAGATCAATGTGTTACTCATTCCCTTCTCCACCTCCTGGGGATGCTGCTACGTAGGAGAGAGACGGTATACTGTCCCTCAGTGACGTCAGCAGGACTGATGACAGGCTTTTAACCACGCCATCAAATCCACCTCAAGTGTGGTAACGCTTGTAGGGAGGTATACTACTACTGCTTCATATACACAAACTCCCAAGATGGAGATACTAATCTGGACTTGCAGAATCATTAGTGTAGAGTGTGTGTGTGTGTGTGTGTGTGTGTGTGTGAAGGATCGGTAACTGCAGACCTTCCCGGGGTGTGTTAGCAAGGACCAGCCCCGTCTGTTTACACTCCCTCACATTCACAGAGGTGCCACGTTAATGCAATCTGCTGTAATAAGTCACACATACACTCACATGCACACACACACACACACACACACACACACACACACACACACACACAGAGCACTGACTTAATCTAATCAGGCACACACACAGATTTTGGAAATTTAAACCATTCTCATAATCAAAAATGTAGTAGCGCACACATACACAGCTGAGCCCCTTCAGACACACACACACACATACACACACACACACACACTGAATATTCTTTAAAGCACCAGTGTGAGACATATGTTAATGAACCGCATATGAACCAGGCCCCTCCCCCTCCCCCGCTTGCCCCCCCCCCCCTCCCATCAAAGCAGCACCAAACCACTAAATAGGACAGGAGACAAAGCAGGATGGGCTGCAGACAAAAACACACACACACAACCATGTAGCAAGTAACCACACACACACACACACACACACACACATACACAGCAGAAAACATTACACTCAATCTGCACACACACACATACAGATAAACCCACGTGCACATGCTCATGCACGTGGCTAGTGAACATTTTTAATTAAAGTTTCCGAACAACACATTCAGTCCAGGCCTGCGTTTTCACCACTAACCTTTTACGAAGCTGTTTTTTTTTTTTTTTTTTACATCGTTCACTGAAAGTCACCAACAGTAGATTCTGCTTGAGCGGCCTCAACTAAGACAGATGAATAATGCATCTGCTGTAAAAGATGAATGGAGTTTCTAGCTTGTCCTCGACGCTGTGGGGCTTCTCTTATTGACTGGGTATTTTCTGTGAGCCTCTTCATCTCTTAAAAACAAATCACATCTCCTGTTCTGTCTCTCTTCCACTCTCTTGTTGTGTGTGTGTGTGTGTGTGTGTGTGTGTGTGGGTCAGTGAAGAGCTGCTGGTCTGGTCTTCACCATTATAACAGAGAACATTGAGGCCAACTCCTGATTTAAACATCAGCTGTCATAAATGTTTCAGAGAAATGGAAGGAGATGGAGGGAGAGCTGGCTGGGGGGGGGGGGGGAGGAGAGGGGGGAGGGAAAAGGGAAGGGCTGTTGTGGTGTGAGAGACAGGCAATAGGAAAAAAGAAATGGAGAGACTCGAGGACGGCAAAATAAGGAGGAGGAGGAGGAGGTTGTGATTTGCAGAGAGGTTGGGGTCAAAAGCAGAGAAATCCACAGAAAGCAATTATTCTTATTCACAGCCTTCAACTGACTGTTCATACAACATCACATACGAGACAGATCATGGACAATTCATAACAAGCTCATTTAAAATTGACAAACTTCACTGAAAAAACTGTATTAGAGAAGAGAGTCGGGTGTTTGGGAAGTTTATCAGATAACTGTTCTGCTTTAGTGGGCCAATGCAAAGATCTTCACCGTTAGAAGAATACTGGTGCTATGTTTCTGTTTCACACAGTCAGGAGGTCAAGGAGGAGAAGGGTAAGGCTCATGCAGCTCATTGCTCCATTATACCATCAAATGTTTCATTTATTGTTAGATAGTTTTGAGGCAGGTTGATGTCATGGAGTCTGCCCTGTTTACATGTTGCTCTATCTCCAATAATGGTTTGACAAATCCTGCAGTAATGACCTCTGCTGTGGCTACCCACCATTTTAGTCAATTTGTTGTGGTTAGTGGGAGTTGAATGCATTTGTTTTACAATGGGGATATGGGTCAGGGTCATAGGAGAAAGCTTTTACCACCCTGCCTCTGATATATAATCAATAGAAAAAGATCCCACGGGTTTTCTCTCTCTCTCTCTCTCTCCTCACGTTTTCTCTCTGTTCTCTCTCTCCCCTTCTTTCTTCTCTCTCAAAAGTCGATGTGTATACGTGTACGGGGTATACAGGTACATGCATGTATCCTTACCATCCGTCTCCAAGGTCGTAAAATAGCCTCGCCCTCTCTGACCTTTACTGAGCTCATGAACCGAGGCTACACCCCCACCTATTGGCTGCATTAGCGAGTGCATGCTGGCTGCACAGCGCTGACATAAGCACTGCTTATTCCAGATTCAATTAGCTAAATGGCAGACTGAATTAGGCTAAATGCACGGTGAGCCTGCTGAAATGGGCATAATAGTCAAAGTCTAGGGGCTAATAATCACCCACAATTACATTTCAAAGCTCACATTAAAATGCTAATTCAATATTAGCGGCAGAGTTAATCCAGACAGAATCACTCTGTTTAGGTTGAAACAGCCATTGTACAACTGCTGATATCTAATGTGTTTAATGTGTGTGAGACGGTGTGAGACGAGAGAGAGAGAGAGAGAGAGAGAGAGAGAGAGAGAGAGAGAGAGAGAGAGAGAGAGAGAGGAAGGCAGAGTGGGCTTCCAAGGCCTTTCATCACAGTGTGTGGGTGACTGTGTGCATATATGTGTACATGTACTTTATGTATGTCTGATCCTAACCAGTTCTGGTACCAAGCAACCTCATGGTGTTGTCACAACCATACTCAATTCAGGTACTAGAGGGGTACAGCCAACTGACCAATCTCTCTTTATACCTATTAGCAAACTACAGCTCTGGAAAAAAATGAAGAGACCACTCCAAATGTGTCTTAA
Source organism: Hoplostethus atlanticus (assembly GCA_034670405.1). Classification (NCBI taxonomy): domain Eukaryota; kingdom Metazoa; phylum Chordata; class Actinopteri; order Trachichthyiformes; family Trachichthyidae; genus Hoplostethus; species Hoplostethus atlanticus. Next base: position 2,710,632 of record JAXDDX010000008.1, read on the forward strand.
ATCAGCATCTCTCCATGTATGGCAGCCGTTCCCCTTCCAGTGTCTGTTGAATTCCAACACAGGCACAACTGACAACTCATGTCAGTAGTTTATAGAATAAAACAAAAATGTTCATTTTACTCAAACACATACCGATAAATAGTAAAACCAGAGAAGCTGATCATTTGGAGTGGTCTCTTCATTTTTTCCAGAGCTGTATGTTTTAGTCTACTGTTGGCTGAGACAGACAGAAATCAAAAATAGTCAAAATCATGACAGGCTAACAAAACTAAAACTAGATGTTTAGATGTTTAGATGTGGTTTATTGGTTAGCTGGGATCTCCCTCTCTGGCCTGTGATGTCATGACCCAACCTATTAGATAACACAGTCTACTTTGCCCTTTAGTTGCTGTCAAGTCGTCTGTGACCCTGTCAGAAAGCCTCACAACTGACCTTTTTGGGCCCTGACCTGTCGGTTGAGAAACGCTGGTGTAGACAAGCAAGAAGTATTCCTGGGATAAATACTCCATTACATGCATGCACACACACACACACACACACGGGCACACGTGTATGCAGGATCACGCCGTGCATGTAGGTCCACTTGATTAATACACACACAGACAGACAAGGACATGCAGGGGACACACATATACTTGGACAGAGCAGCCTTACCTGGACATATTCCACCTGGCGCTCTGTTGGCTCCATGTGGCTGAGGAGATGGAGGGAGGGAAACGAGGGGAAAGGAAAAAGAGGGAGAGGGAGAGTTAGTTGATGTGTTGAATTTATAGAGACTGTAAGTTTCTGTTGTTTAAGTCTGAGCGTATCCATGTGTCCTGCAACAGGTGCTGTGCACGCTACCACAGATTGAACACATGGCTCTATATTCCCATGACTCACTGCTGCAGTCGTCTCGCTACGTGAGCATCGTTGAGGGAACGTGGATAGATGACAAACCCTGCTGATGGAGCTGGCCTCTCAAATGTCTTGGGCCCCATAACTCACACTTTTACACTCACGACGGGCCCGGATCAAGTGTCAAAAGCCCCACTGTGGTGCAGTCTTCAGGGACATAACTATGGGCAGCGCGATGCAGCTTCGTGATACAGAGAGAGAGAGAGAGAGAGAGAGAGAGAGAGAGAGAGAGAGAGAGAGAGAGAGGGTCTCATAGGGCCCAGAGCGGAGCCGCATTACACATGTTCACACAGAGGCCGGATCAAAGGGTCCCACCGCGGAGCTGGGCCGGGGAGTGTCGATAGGTCCCGCGGTACAACTGCAATACATTCCCTTCCCGGGCTGGCCCTGTGCCAGAGCTCAGCTGAAACCTTTTGATAAGTGGATATTTGTATCCACCATAAATACTCATAACACCGATACACGCCCAGAATAAGAGTCTGCCCAAGCTATAAATACAAAACGATGGCAATCATACGCGAGGCTTTGAAAACACACAGCACACCACTCTAGTCTAGTTAGCAAGCAGACCACCAAGCATCATCGGGAACACAGCCAATGTTCAGCATGCCAGCTTCAGGGTTGGAGAGGGTTTTGAGGTGCCCTGTTTACGCTCTTTAGTGAGAGAAAACAGCTTTGGACTGTCAGTGTGATTTCTATCTGACTATGAATTGATTAACATATAAAAGGAGACGCAATTACAACTCTTCTACATAATCTAATATGAAAGCGCTACACTGAAAATCAGACTTCACTACTCAGTCTTCTGATCTCACAATGGAAGACGCCCGCTACAAGAGTGAACGAGTAATGTTTCATCTGCAGCTGAAAGTGTTTTTATTTCATGTACTGTAAATGTTTTCTGCACAAATGTATTATTGCCAAGTGAGGCTAGATGGCTAGAGGCTCAATTTGTTCACATGTGGCAAAACAGTTGTTAGATATGTCTGACTAAATTGTTCACTACAATATAGGGGCTTTATGACAGAGATGGCACCCCTTTTCCTCCCCCTTTTCCTCCCCCCTTTTCACTCTGTCCCCTGGCAGAGGGGAAATGCTCGGGTCCAAAAAGGGGAAGTAAGGCAAAAGAAAAGAGGCTTGTTATGCTGGTTCCCTGTCTGCCAACTCACTGGTGCAGAAACTAACAAACACCATGAGAGCCATTCCTTTCAGAGACATCGCTTAGACACCTTGACTGGGCAATCATGCTGCTTTGTTAACAAACTCTAGTATGGAGAGATAGAGGCGAAGAAGAGAAAAGAGAAAATGAAAGTAAGATTGAGAGAGAGAGAGAGAGAGAGAGAGAGAGAGAGAGAGAGAGAGAGAGAGAGAGAGAGAGAGAGAGAGAGAGAGAGAGAGAGAGAGAGAGCTCTTTGATGTGCCCATACAGAATACACTATACATTTCTAGACACTATACATACGCTGTACACTATAGAGCTATTTCCCACGATCCCTGGGCTGAACTAATGGGCTCTACACGCTCTCCCTCACACACACACACACACACACACACACACACACACACACACACACAAAAACGTGGACGCACGCACACAAATCCAAGTGTAACAGGATGCATGCACTAAATCACCAAACCAAAGGCTATTGGAGGCGGAAAGACTTTAACATGTCATGGGAAAACAGAAAATACAATCCATACTAGGCTGGGAGGGGGGGGGGGGGGGGCTACACTCACACTCTTACTTTTCAAGAAAATGCTGATACAACAGCTACACTATTATGAAGCTCACAAGATAAAGTTTACTGTGAGTCTCTCTGGTGCCAAACAAATCCATGCAAAATGCTCTTAACCAACAAAAGCACCAAAGCAGCAGCGCTCCTCCGCTGCAGCCCTGCAGCCTCTGATCAATAAGGAGAGTCGATGCTGCTCTCGCCCCTTACAGAAGTTAAGAAATGAATCCCGTTGTTGTCTCACCTCACGCGCCCATCGCCCGTGGGAAGTCCCGTCGACAACAAAGTCAGCACAACTGTTCCCACTTTCTGGATCCCCGCACAGTTATCACAGACCTGCGCCCCCTGTCTTCCACATATGAGACCACTCGTCACGGCGGGTTGAAAGACACCCGAGGCTTAACAAGCACGCGGTGATCTAGTGGTTACTTGATCACCGTGAGAAAGGCCATTCAATTCAGAAAATCAATTATATTTACAGTAAATCATTAATTATTAATTGTGTGATTATATTTGGTTTTTTTTTAATAAAAGAAAAAAAGACAAAACAAAATTAGGATTTTTTTTTTTACCCGTTTAAGACGCTTGTAATGTTTGAGCGTTACTTGTTTACTATGATGAAGTTATGCTATAAGGTCAAAGGTGGCTAAACTCCATTTGGCAAATAAAAAGGTAATGAGTAAACCATGTTTAGGTCGGGTCACTCTCCACTGCACCCCTGCAAATATGTGGAATGGGTAAAATAAATAAATAAATAAAACCCTGCCCACCGACACCTAACAGAGTTGTCACGTTGTCGCCCTCCCCTCTCAAAGAGAGAGAGAGAGAGAGAGATTATCATCGCCGCTCACCAGCCGATGGCTTCCTGTAAAAATACACTTCCTCAAAGACAGTAAAAATGTATTCTTCATATCTGATTATCATTTCACAAAGCTTTTAAAACTGTATGAGTCACTCGAGCGTCACTCATTTATTTATTTGTTCGTTCGTTATTTACATTTTCCCCTGTCAACACATTTCTATTCCGCAATCTTGTAATATTGATACTTGAAATCCAAACCGCTTCATGGGACCAGCATCGACCTTTCTACTAGTCTAGATCCGTATTTAGACACATGGCGTCTCTCCTGTCTCTAATCTAATCCTTTACTTCCACTCACTCTTTTGTGTTTCTTTCTTCCTTCCATGAGCCGAAAGCACGCCAATGGTTTACGATGAACATTAACCTGGCATTCTGAAAATTAAAACTAATTTTAGTTGATTGTTTTTATTTATTTATTTTTTACCTGCAAGTACTTTCAGACGTCTGGTTCCTCTTTTCCGGTCCAGCAGGCCCCCTGGATGCAGGTGCAGACCCCTGGGTGGCTACAGGTGGTGGGGTTTCCCTCAGGGGTTCAGGGTTCACAGCTGCACCTGCTGGTATGACACCTTGGCTGTCACAATTTCCTGGCTGCCCTGCGGTATTCAAGCCACTAGATGGCGACACATCTTCACAGACAACTAAAGGTCCAGGGGAGGTGGTTTGGGTGTTTGTGACATTGCCCTCACCGGGGGCCTCAGGTCGGCTCTTGGAATTGGTCAGGGAGTCTTGTTGAAGCCCGGCGCCAGAGGAGAGGGCCGTGAGCATGGGGGAGCTGCAGACATGGTCCCCTGCAGGTCTCTGGCTCTGGCTCCTGTTGAGGCTGTTCTTGTCTTTACTCTTCTTACTGCTGCTGGAGCCACCTGCAGACCAGAGGCGCAACAGAAAGGAAGAACAAAACAGAAGTGAGGTAGAAATAGAGATAGGGAAACAAAAAGAGAAGTTTATCATGGTTGGTTACTTTTCTTGCCTGTTTTCAAATATTTCTAATCATCAACTTTAACTGTTGATTAAATAATTGTCGTTTAGAACTACTGGCACTTTACTTTTATTTCCCTTCTTCCTCAGTAGGCGTGGCAGGGTGCCCAAATGCGTATAGTTGTCACTGGAGCGGGCGTAGCTGGCAGTGCGGGGACGCATGGCACCCAAGTCATCCACCGTCTCGGTGACGGTGCCCAGAGTAGAGCCATCTCCAGGTTTACCAGACCTTGGCTGAGGGGATTTGGAGTCTGACTTTTCAGTGGAGCGACGGAAAGAGAGGTTGGTGAGGCTGCCGAACCACTTGAAACCTTGAGAGGGGGAATGGTTGGAAAAAAAAAAGTGGGAATGAGTCATTGAATCTCCTACCTTAGCTTTTCAAATCATTTTACATCGACACATGGTGTTGACACAGATTTTACTTCTGGTCTCCCCTCCACACATCTTCGTTTTCAGGTTCAGAATGTATGTTTTGACTGTATTTAGTCTCTCTGTAGTAGCAACTCATCCATCATCATACTACTTGCGACTTTGATTCTACAGGGGCATTGGGGGTGTGAAGTAGTTTCAGTCCTCGATGAGAGATGAGAGGTGGGTAGGAATTCAGTGTAGGAGGGTGGTAGCGATAGGAAGGGGAACGACATGGAAAAGAGGGCGACAGAGGCGTAGACCACAGAGGCGAAGAGGAGGAGGAGAGAGGAAGAGGATGAAGCAAGTTGAGTTGGAGTAGGAAGGTTGAGTGGTTCTGTTTCCGCCTGGCTGTTTCTGCAAATTCCCCTATGTCAAACTTGTGTTTTGATCTCTGCCGCAGCGAACAGAGGTGTTGAAATGAGATGCAGATGCAGATGCAGTCAACCAATGAAACGTCTTCGTTTCCACCTGCAGCTGTTTTTTGAAAGTGAAGTGTCTATGTGGGCATGTGCATGTGTGTGTGTGTGTGGGTGCATGTGGTCCTGCTGGTTTGTCTTTGCTTGTGTGTCAACATTTGTGTTTTTTATACCACGTATTTGATTTTTGTTTGCGGCCCATCTTTCGCCGCAGGCTGAAAACCCACCTCTTCAGGAAACACTACCCTGACCCTTCCTCTTAGCCTTGCCTATTTGTCGTCAATTATTTGTATGAGCTCTTGTTTATTGGATCTTGTTTATTTGATACACTTATTTGTCTTAGCTCTTGCTCATTTGATTTTCTTATTTGTCTCATTTGTTTAAGAAAAGTAGGTAGCTAACTTATTGCACTTTTACCTTAACACTAGTTTTGCTCTTAGTTGCTTGTTTAGGAAGGAAATGCACTTACGATTTCTGGTGACTAGTAGTTCTCTTGCCTACCTATGTTGAATGCACTTATTGTAAGTCGCTTTGGAGCGTCTGCTAAATGCCTGTAATGTAATGTAATGTAATGTAATGTAATGTTTGTTTTGTTCCACCAAAGCATAGATATAGAGACTTTTGCCTCAAAGTCACATATATAAAAAGTGACTCCTGCTCTTATAAATTGAATACAAAACAAATGAAAGTCCTTTTTAAAGAATAGTACTTAACTTAGATTCTTGGCTAACAAAATGTTTACAGTTTTATTGACTGGAACCGCTATTATGTTGACTGAATAGTGAACTTCAGGTAGAGTTTGTGTACTAGCCATCTGTCTACACACCGTTCTGTGGTTGGGATGGTCCCATGTACTGGATGGCTTGTGGGCTAAAACTGTGCAAGTCTCCTTTTTCCATGGAAATCAGTTTCATCTAACTGCAAGTTCAGTTTTTGTCATGTCATCGTTATCCCTAAAGTGTTGCGAAATCAACATTGCAGTTGCTGATGTCACTACTGGCTTATCTCGCTCACATCCCAAGTGATGACATGGATAAACACATGAAGCAATGCACACACACACACACACACACACACACGGTACTCACTCAGCTTCCGTAAGCTCATGTCGTGGCTGCAGGCGGGTGACTGATGGATCGTCAGTGAAAGATGCAGTGAAAGAGTGGAGAGGAGGAACACAGAGAGGATGAAGACTGCGTTGAGGACTCGTTGCGCAGGAGAAACCTCATATGAGCCACAGTTCCCCTCTGCTGGCCAAACACACACTGTATGTTTGTGTGTGTGTGTGTGTGGGTGTGGGTGGGAGAGCGAGATCGAGAGAGCGAGAGCGAGAGAGCGAGAGAGCGAGGCAGCGACACGGCAGGGCAGACCTTGACACTTCCTGTGTGAGGCTGAGAGGGCTGAAGGCAGGAGGAAATGAAAACGCTATATGAGATGACAGGAACTGACTGGGCCAGATATCGATGTGCATGTGTGAAATATGTTTGTTTGGGTGTCAGAGTGTCTTCTGGCCAAGATGAAAATGTGCTGATAGCGGGCTGGATAGCATCTGCACTGTGTCTGTTTACTGTATAGAAGGGGATGGTTGTGGTTCAGAGAAGGCAAAAAAGGGAGTAGCGTATTTTTAACTAGGTCAGCCCTGCTATCACTGATGATTTATTTTGAGCCAAGAATCCCAATCTTCCCAATACAATATCTCTATTTTTTTGTTTTTGTACTTGTACTTATATAGCTTCTTATATTTTTTATTCGTTATTGTTATTTTTATTATTTCCGTTGCAGTTTTTATTTCTTTATTTCTTGGTGTTACTCTATGTCTGGCTGCTGTAACACAAAAATAAAGTACCTACCTACCTACCTACCTATATATACTTGGTTCATGTTTGACTATGGCAGTGTTACTGTTTTATACTGCTGCTACACACTACTGCATGACTGAGATAATCCCAAGGTACGCCTGGTTACTTGACTGTCACACAAAGCCTGATGTGACCTTAAAAGAGAAGCTAGCATGATGTGAAGAGCCTTGAGGAGAAGAAGAACGGCCACAGGGTGATTCAATTAGACTCAAATGGAGACAATTTAGTGACTGTAGGTTCTTTATATCGGCTCAGTTTATTCCAGGACACACCACAGGAGAGGGCCTCTGCACTCCGGTTTACATTCACAACAGGAAATCATTCCTATGGTAGTCTTTACCTGCTCTCTTCCATCAACTGGCCAACATTAACGTGTATGTCATGTAACTGTCCCTTGTGCTATGTTGTGGTTATCCAGCACCATCCATCACAGATGTTTCATTGAATCAGGCCCAAGACGTCTCCAGAAGACTCAACAGTATGTTCTGGCATCAACTTGTGCACCACCAATATAACAATGTTTGAGTCCTGACCAGAAGGGCTTCAGTTTGTCTGTTTGCTCTGAGGGCCATTCCACCCAGACACATACTCAAACTGTAAACCTGTACAAATTTAGGAGAATATACACAAACATTTGCACTGGATAAATGTCTTTCTTTCTTTCTTTCTTTCTTTCTTTCTTTCTTTTCTTTCTCAGCAGTAGGCAACACTCTATGGAAATAATAGATTATAGATGCCAAAAGATTTATTTGATTTTAATTGCACGAAAGGGTTAATTAAATGTTACTGAATTGAAGTGGTTTCTAATGTAAGATCCACCAACACCATATCATGTGCTGCAGATGAAGAATAGCTGCTTACTGTACTGCTCGCATTTTCACATTTCACTTCCTGTTGACTTCTGGGTGTGTGGCTTCTGCGAAAACGCCTTTGGTCTTGTTTCCTGTCAGAACGGTGCTATATCACTATATTAGGCTTACATATGTGGCTATCACATCCCTATGAAGGAATAGAATAGAATAGAATAGAATAGAATAGAATAGGATGCAATGAAATACATTACAATGCAAAATGAAATTGCCATCTGAAACACATGAATGATACTTTGATGAGTAATAACAGCTGGTGATATCAGCTAGTGAAGCCAGTATCTGTACTGATGGATATCCATCATCTGGCCCACCCAGTCTCTCTCTTTTTCTTCCATTTGTACAAACATATCCTGAATATTATTTTTCAGACTCCATTGCATTTTAGCTGCGTTATGATTGCATTGTCTAGTTATATTGACTACCAGTCCAGAGACAAACTGTATGTGTGGCTGAGGCAATACATGCAATGAATCAAAAAGCTATTTGTTATAAAAAAAATGTTTTTGTGAAAACTTTAAGATCCTGTAGTCCAGTCTGAACACCAACATGCCAATCAGTTGACAGGTGACTCACCTAAACCTACCACTGGATGGCACCAAAGCTGCTTCCAAACCAGAAAGACATTGGCACACTTAGCCCCGTTCATAGCCCAGCTCATAGCCCAGCTCATAGCCCAGCTCATAGCCCAGCTCATAGCCCAGCTCATAGCCCAGCTCATAGCCCAGCTCATAGCCCAGCTCATAGCCCAGCTCATAGCCCAGTTCATAGCCATGTCTGGCTGATGACTTTAGGTACATGCATGTTTAAACCAGCAGATTGCTGATCAATTAGGAGTCATTAGCACTATTCATATATCATAATGACTCACTAATAGACGTTGTATTGGTGTCTAATTGGGCATCAAGGGCTTTAAGGGCTTGATGATCCCATCACACATACATATGAGGCGTATCAGATCTAATCTTACTTGTACATGACAACTATTGATGATCCTTGACAGAGTGGAGCTTAGAAAGGAGGGAAGAAGGGGCCCAGTACTTGTAGCTTTAAAATGGGATCACTAGGAATATAAGAATACTTTGTGTGTCATTACTTCTGTTGCTGGTTTTGGTTGATACAATGGAACCAATTGGTTTCTCCCTAATGTGAAACCTGAGTCCATTCATGCATGAACCCCTCAATACATCATCATATATACAGTATCATGGTTATCCATAATGTTTGTTATTTCAATGTCCAACGTGACCTAGTAGACTTTTATTTCTACTCTCTTCAAAAGTTCACCAACAGCCAATGAGCCAACGCCATATTTCATGGCTAGGACGTTGAGTATGTGCCTGATCTCAACCGAACTCTAACAACACTAAACCCCACACCTTGACGTCTTTCCTAATGAGGTTTGGGAAAACATTCCTCACAAGTGGCCACTACTTTTTGATCATTTCTTTTTTTACACACACACACACACACACACACACACACACAGTGGAATAATAGGTTCTTGCAGAACTAGGTTGGTTTCACCTTGGACTGTGTGTTCTGACCGGTCTGTCTACTGAACTTCCTTTCTGGAGTGAATAATTGTGTGTGTGTGTGTGTGTGTGTGTGTGTGTGTGTGTGTGTGTGTGTGTGAAAGAGAGAGAGAGAGATAGAGATAGAGAGGGAGAGAGTGCTGCTTTAATTTCACCTTGATGAAAAACAAGCGTTCAATAATTCAGTTCTCTCCCTCCCTCATACTGTGACAAATATAGGTCACTCCAACCCAAGGCCATGTGGAAACACACGGTAACAGAGACACAGAGCCAGAACCTTATTTAGGCAAAAATAGAAACACTGTCATCCTGACCTTTTCTTCTCCCACCTTCAGTTACAGTTTACAGCACAAGGATGAGGAAGTAGAAGAGTGTCTGAACTAGCTAGGGGATATACAAGCTGGTCATTATTAATATTGAAGTTTACTTAAATATATCAATATTTTATCACTATTATTTTAGGTTTTACAATAAGGGAGTGACTTCCACAACAGCTGCCATACCCATACATGGTCATGGCTAAATTGATATCACACCACAACAAGCTTAACCTTTGATCATTGTAGCCAGTGAGCCAGTTACTGTTAGACATGTCACTGTGTATTTGTAAAACTGCAAAAAGAGGTTGTTTATTACTTAAATACAGAGTAGGAAACAGCTCATTTTGATACACAAATACAAATGGATGGAGGACGACTGTGTCATTAAAAAAGGTTAATGTCAGCAATGCAATTAGATATATTTTGGTTTTATTTTCGATCCCGGCCCCCTAGTACTGCAATTTTCATGCATGAGGTTCATTTCTGGGTGACTTTCACAATGCAACCAAAATACCTCAATTCTGCTAGAATAAATTCATAAAATGATTTGTTGAGATGTTATTGTCAGGACTAGACTAAATCACTATCTAGTGTCCTTAGTAGTGTGTGATAGTGACCTTTATTGGCTGCATCTTGGCAATTAGTATGAGCCAGTTTCCTTGTGCGCTCAATGAGTGATCATTGATAAATGCTCTTATTATGATTGACCATGAACACTGTCTCCACCTGTAGCCAGTGTGCTGCTGGTGGAGTTGATTATTTTACTACCAGGTGAGTAAATGGAAAAGCGCTGTGCTCCTGTGGCGGTCAGTGAATCATGGGCAAAGAAGTTTCCCATGTTCCCGTCTCTTGTTCACTCACCCACATTTCTTTTGTTTTAACTGTTTAACTGTGTTTTACTTGCACAAGTATAAAGAATCCTTTTTTTTTCTCATGCTATTTGTTTTCAGCTGACACAATCTTCTCAAATGTTTTATTTAGGTCATGGCAACAGATGCAGCCTCAGGGCTCCCATAACAAACCAATATCAAAATGTTATTTGAGGCTTTCAGCGTTTAAATCTCCGGCCTCTCATGAGCACTTATCTGCAGGACTATGAAAGATGCATCGAGGTACCATCAATCATCCTGCTGCTGCCTGAGGGACAGGCAAATACTTTAGGACTCGGGCATTATTGTAAAACAATATCTCGTTTTTTCTGATTTGGAAGCAGATTGAAATATCTGTGCAATAACTATTTTTATTCTCCCGTATACATATGAGCTAAAATCAAATAAAAATGCAATGGAGAATATAGTTGGCTCGGGGAGTACCGTGAAAAACGGGCACAGCCGTACTCTGTACTGTGTTTTCTGCATTGTACCCCAACTGAAAGAAGAAGAAGAAGCAGAGGAAAAGGTAACGTGTAGCCCACGGAGCAAAAGTCACAGCTGCTATTTAACAAAATATTTCTAGATGTTTGCTAGTGCATGTCCTTGTGTTGGTCCCTGGAGAGGAGAGGATTATGGGTAGGTAGTCAGCTGAATCATCTCTGCTTCCCACTGTCACTTCCCTGGCTTCTTCACGTATCTCCCCCAGACCTCTTGTCTTTTGTCTGTTCATTTCTAAGTTGCTCCCCTCAGGTCACGTCTCCCCACCAGACGTCTTTGTTTATTTCAAGCTCTCTGTCTGTTTATGGCACACACACACACACACAAACACACACATTTGAATGCAGTGGGAGATACCTGCCAAGAAGACCTGCCAGTCAGCTCTGTGTGTGTGTGTGTGTGTGTGAGTGTGTGCGCTTACTAGCAGGTATAGGCGCACACCGTACTCGCAATGTTGTCGGCTCACGGCATGCCCTTTCCTCTTCAACCATCCCACCTTCACCTATCAGTGTATACTGTCTAACAAAACAGAAATGCCATGAAATAATCTGGAGCTGAGCTGGAGGTGGGAGAGGAGAAGGTCAGGGTGACAGCGTTTGTGATTGTGTCTCAATCAGGTTGTGTTACGGGGCGCCGTGTATCGACATGGCCTTGGGATTAAGTGGGCTCTATTTGTCACAATATGAGAGAAGGGGAGAGATGAATTATTGAAGGCTTGTCTTTCATCGAGGTGAAATTAAAGCAACACACACACACACATTCATTGAGGACCAACCTTGCTACTGTTTCCAACACAGTATAAATCCATTCAAGTATGTAAGTGTGTGATCACTTTGTCAACCGAGGACAGTTACCTATTATGTTTAGTTAAGGTGCCTTAATACAATCATTTGTTTTAATTTTTTTTAAAGTCGATGGACTAAACTCTTCATAGGTGCAAGGTAGTGACATCATTTCAAATTTGGAGGTATAGGGCAATGTGGTCTCTTTTGTCTCTAGGCAGATTTAAGGTAACATGACTTCCTAAGGGTCTCATTGGTTAGTTGCTGTCTGCCAAGAGGTACAGATATCATGAGGGGAGGGGTGGGATCCATGGGGGAAATAGTAAATAGCTACCAATAAACCAAAAGATGTACATGTTGACACAACATGTAAAAGGAATATGTGTTTTGGCATGGTGCTGCGACAAAGTGACATAGCACGAGGAATCAGAATACATTTTTCATTTATTCAAGACTTTCATAAAAAACGCAAAACTTTGCTAATGGAATTTCTTTTTTTCAGACCTCTTTAGAAACGTTTTGCTTGAAAGAAACAATTTTCTATCCTTGTGTTGAATGTCTAGTCACCAAAAAACATTTTTGCACTTTCCTACAGACTTCCTACAGGCTGACAAATGTCAACAAACACTGAATAATGGGTTGTTTGGTTACAAACAATCCATTGGGACTGCATGGTGGTTTGGGAGCAATGCAGATTCAGCTGCTTCAGGAAAAACACACAATCAGAGCAACATCTTTTTTTTTAGATACGATTGAATTAGAAACGTGGCTTTTATATCTCCCCAGTGTACGTTAAGCAGAGGGAACTGTTTGTAGAGATTAAATGTTCCATTCCAACTGCAGAGAAATCTCCGTTCCAATTTCCTGTCCTACTGCTTCGTTTTCAGTGGAGCTCCAAGACATCAGCACACAAAACAGAAATAATCATTAATTTTGAAAATGTACCCACATCTCTCTTAATCCAGATGAGTTCAGTCACAAATCAAGCAGTCATGCAAATTGTTTAATGATGCACATCTATTTCAATTATAATCCAAAATGAAATATCAAACACAACTGCAACTCACTTGTAACTGAATGTGGGGTAAGACAGTGAAGCGCACAGTAAGAATCTAAGGCAATAGAATATACAGTGGAGTTTGTTTTCATCATTTATCAAAAACAGGTGATACCTCTTATTCAAGAATATAGAACTGATACAAATACAATTTTAGATCTTTGATAAATGTTCGTATGAAATGAAATATATCTGAATATCTTGTTCACACCATTTGGAAGGTTTTCATATCATTTCATATCATATATTTCATTCAAATATTACTGTAACACACGTATACTCCTAATACACAGTGTGAATTGTTTTGTTAACAACTACTACCACAATTAATATGGTCCTCTATGTGTTCCTGTCACTACTGCTAATGCATCATATTCATATTAAATCATATTGAAAATGCCATCATTCATCATTTCATTCATCATTTGGTTGATTACACAAAGTATTCTTATATTCTTAGTATTCCCATTTTAAAGCTACAAGTACTGGGCCCCTTCTTCCCTCCTTTCTAAGCTCCACTCTGTCAAGGATCATCAATAGTTGTCATGTACAAGAAAGATTAGATCTGATACGCCTCATATGTATGTGTGATGGGATCATCAAGCCCTTAAAGCCCTTGATGCCCAATTAGACACCAATACAACGTCTATTAGTGAGTCATTATGATATATGAATAGTGCTAATGACTCCTAATTGATCAGCAATCTGCTGGTTTAAACATGCATGTACCTAAAGTCATCAGCCAGACATGGCTATGAACTGGGCTATGAACTGGGCTATGAACTGGCAGACTGGGCTATGAACTGGGCTATGAGCTGGGCTATGAACTGGGCTATGAACGGGGCTAAGTGTGCCAATAGCTTTCTGGTTTGGAAGCAGCTTTGGTGCCATCCAGTGGTAGGTTTAGGTGAGTGAGGATCTGTCAACTGATTGGCATGTTGGTGTTGAGACTGGAGGAACTCTCTCTCTCTCACCCTCAGACATTCAGTGAGCGAGTGAATTATTCCAGAAGACCTGAAAGCAGCCCAGTGTACGAGGGTAGCCCGTACCAGGTTGGGCTTTTTGGTTGTGGTTGAAGCAGAATTGTTTTCTCTTCAACCTGTGGGGCTTTGCCTTTTGAAAGATACAAAGTCTTCTCTCATTGCCCTTTTGTTTCTTATTCTCTTGATTTAGCAATACCATGGTGGAGGAAGGATTTAGAGGACCAGCTATGGGCATGTGGAATATGGGGACACCCTCCCCAATGAGAAGGCCCGACTCATAGTGAGGCCTGAAGAGTGGGGGGTGAACAACCTTCAAGAAATCAAACCTGCAGTACTGCAGTAAACTAACAAAATGATTCAATTCAACTTGAAATTTGTAATTTCACATACAATTTTGTTTTAAAGAGGAATTAATTCACTTTGGGCAATTACTTCCAAACCATTTCACTGAAACCTTTTTAAATATTTTCACAGATAAACAACAATTTTTCACGTGTGGTGGAGACACTAAGTCTTGGCTGCTCCTCAGTCTGGTGGTCTGGTGGTCTGGGGAACGAGGAGAGGAGAGGAAGGCAGAGGAAGCACCTCCCATGAAGATGATGAGGAGGAAAGTCCCGACACTTCCACAAAGAAATGATCAAATGAGGCTCCACCATCAATACTGTCATCAATTTAATGACAAGGGTTAATAAGGAACACACACATGGACAAACACACACACACACACACACACACAGACACACACACACAAAGTTACCCACCAATCTCTTTTTCTGTCTGCTATCCTTTTCTGTCACTCTCTGGTTCAGAAGGGAAGTCAAGAGGCCAGGTTAGTAATTAGAGATAGAGCTGTGTGTGTTGGTGTGTGTGTTGGTGTGTGTGTGTCTGTGTGTGTGTCCTACTTTTTAATGAGGCTAGCAATTGAGCCAGCTGAAGGTGACTCATCTGCACCAGGTGCAGCTCTGATAGTAAGCAGCAGGAGTAGAGAGAGTACACTGCTCTGTTGGGGAGGTGCTGTATCACACACTCCCAGCTTTAATAAAATTATACTTTATTTGATGCATTAGAAAAATTGCTCCGATCTCTTTACTGTGCCCTGTCGATCCCACGTGTTTTTCTCTAAATGTATATAAATGTTCATCATTCTCTCTCCTCCATCATGAAAGTCCTGCAGCTCTCTAATCATTTCAGTGCACCGTCTGGAGCATTTTCAGTTGTTTGTTTTTATTGCAATATAGAATTAAGGTGAAGGCATAGTTTTTATTCTTATTTTCATAGTTTTTATTGTCACCTGGGCAGCCACTTTGTAAAATCTCTCTCTGGAAAAGACATCCTAATATTTGACTGATCAGTGCAGACTTAGTAAACCAAATTTAAGAATGATTGAAAAAAAGAAAAATCTGGTAGTGGTGGCTATAGGAGCAAAGCTGCCAATAGGGTGGAGATGGCTGCTTGACAATTCTTTGTTTACACAACAAGATTTGTGGGCAACAAACAGTATTAAGAAATGTGAATCAATAAATAGTAACAATGATCAATATTGGAATCCATTTGTAGATCTAATGCATGGAAAATACATTCCTCTTATAGTCTTAGAAGTCTGTCTGCTTGTGTTCGTGTGTGTTTGTGTGTTTGTGTGTGTGTGTGTGTGTGTGTGTGTGTGTGTACTTGCCTTGTAAATTGCTGTCATTCCATGCAGGATACTTGTTTTAGTCATGCTTTTTTTAACCTTTATTTATACAGTTAACGGCAACTGAGGACGCTTGCTCTTCCCCCGTCTCGCCCTGCTTCACATTCATACAGTTACACACAGTCATACCACCACAGTTTTCTACCGTTGGCCGCTGAGCCACTGTTGGAGGTGAAGCGCTTTGCTCAAGGGCACTTTAATGGTGGCTGGTGAAGGAGGAGAGAAGGTTACTCATTCACTTACTCAGCCTCTTACTCACTTATTCATTCCCAGCTGATCCGGGGATTCGATATAGCAACCCTAAGCATCGGCCCTGCTGAACTGTCCTTGAGCAAAACACTGAATCCCTTCCAGCTTCTTCTTCTTTTTATTTTTATTGTTAGGCACCGAAGCCACAGTAATTATTATTTTATTTTGAGGTTGGGTGAAAGATAAACATTTCCCTCTAATTTTCTGTAAGCTAATTGTGGTATCTGTCTATGTGCTGTAGGATGTTCAGGGAAGTCCTACTGGATCTTCCTAATCCTCTGATTGAACCAGTGTAACATTGTGTTTGTAACCTGAACCAATAGCAATGCCTTGGCACCTTTCACTGTACTGTACACCCTCCAGTGGTCCTTTATGTGTTGACAGATTTCCACCACTAGAGGACTGTACATTACAGAGATTGCAGTGGAAATCATAGTTCCCAATGAGTCTATTTGATTTAATATTGATCAGAATCACTTTAATCAAAGTATAATAAATGTACAGGTATTTGTCTTGGTGATGTTGTTTCACAGTGTACACTAACTCACGTTGCACAAGAAAGACAGGGCCGACACACTGCACTGCATATCACTGGACAACATTCAATACTCTGTGGATGTGTGCACTCGAGCAGCATGGCATGCAGCATGGTTGCAGTTGTAGAGGGAATTGTATTGAGTGTCCCGTAGTGTGTTAGTCCAGTGTACCATGACAAAGTTATACAGGATAGATTGAGATTAATGAGATGAACGAGGAGCAGTGGAGACCGTTCATTCCCGAGACCGAAAAGTGTCACAGTGTGCAAGACTTGAAGTGCACAAGGTTGAGCAGATATTGCAGTGAAGAGTAAAATAAAATCCACTTGGGTAATAATAAATAGCAGGGTAATGAGTCATGGCAGTGGTGAGGTGTACAGAAAGGTTTAGCTATTGGATGATGAAGAGGAGTCGGTTGTGGAGATTGAGGGAGGGAGTAAGGGAGCAGGGAGTATAGGAGAGCTGGTCAAGTAGGGTGACAACATCTGAGAGGAGGAGGGATCTTGTTGATCACTGGGACTGGTACCCTCCTCCCGACAACGAGATGCTTCCCTGACTCAGCAGGTCCTTTTCTTTGCTCTTGCGTGATGATGGTCTCATGTGTTTGTGATACAAAGGCTTGGTAAAGTCCTCGGTGATGTAATTGTGTATAGGTTACTCTGCTTCTAGGACCTACTAATAGAACTTACTATGAGCAAATCAAATCTGATAACTATATGGATAAAATATGTTGTTATTACTGTTTCAGTTCTGTTATTTCAGGGTTATATTTTATATAATATAATATATATAAAAAATGAAATATTAAATAAAATAAATAAATAAAAAATATTTTATTAGACCTCTATTTCAGAGTAGTCATGGTGCAAAAACATATTGCTGAGGATGTGTGTCTGTAACAATGTCCTTTCAAAATGATCATAATTCCAGTAAAATAACAGTCTGAATCTATCTGATTTTAAGTGATTTGATTTAATTTCATCTTCTGGTTTCACTTCATAATTTGAATGTGACATTGACATATGACCAAATGAGAGATGCTCACTCCCAAAATAATAGCTGTTTGGTTGACAATCAATCATGAGATTTTCCGAAACGAACAAAAAGGATGGTTATTTTCCCAGGATTTGAAGCTGGTGAAGAAGATTACTTTATTAGCCAATTAACAGAATACTTTCAGAGGGCAGGATTGGCTGCAGCACACTGCCCAGGTGCAGTTTTATGGAACAGTGCTTTGCTCATTGACACTTCTACAATAATAATAGGCAGTCCACAGTTCCCAGAGAGCACCACACCTACCAAGAGGATAGTGAGCAAAATAAAAACTGTGTGCACATGCTAGTTCTATGGATCAACCTTTCTAACTCCATATGATTCAGCTCTCAAAGGAATTTAACAAAGCAATAATCGCACACATGCAGAAAAATGGGGAGAGATAGAGAGACAGAGAAAAAGATGAAAGAGACATATTGTGGAAGATTTCATTCAAAGCACCGTGCAGATACCACCTTGGTATCGCTCGCTGCATTAAGAAATAATACCTTAACCTTTGCGGCGTTCGTGGCATAATGTACCATTTGAACTACGCAAGACCACTGGCAGATAGATGGAAAAAGGCAGACAATTGTGAAAACTGTAGTCCCTGTGATATGATCTCTTTATAAATATTGCATTATTTCCCTGTCTACTGCTTTTGATCGCTAACTTGTCAGTCTACCACAATATCTTTCAAACATATTGTAGTGAATGCAACCCGGATGATGCTGTCTCCCAGGTACTGCACACCACACTCTCTCATCTGGACAGCCGGAAGGGGGGCTATGTGAGACTGCTGTTCATTGACTATAGTTCAGCTTTCAATACCATAGTCCCCACCAGACTGGCTGGCAAGTTGATTGAGCTGGGTCTGAACACCCCCCTGTGTGCCTGGATCCTGGACTTCCTGACCGCCAGGCCCCAGGTGGTCAGGGTGGGTAGACACACCTCCAACCCCCTCACCCTGAACACAGGATCCCCCCAGGGTTGCGTCCTCAGCCCCCTACTGTACTCCCTGTACACACATGACTGTGTGGCCAGGTTCAGCTCCAACACCATCATTAAGTTTGCGGATGACACAGTGGTGGTGGGCCTGATCTCCAACAACGACGAGAAGGCCTACCTGGAGGAAGTTGCTGATCTGTCACTCTGGTGCCAGGACAACAGCCTCCTCCTGAATGTCACCAAAACTAAGGAGCTGATTGTGGACTTTAGGAGGACACAACAACAGAGGACGTACTCACCACTGGGGATTAATGGGAATACTGTGGAGAGGGTGAGCAGGTATAAATACCTGGGAGTCCACATCACCGAAGATCTGACATGGTCCACACACACTGACACTCTGGTGAGAAAGGCGAGGCAGCGCCTTTACCACCTCAGGCAACTGAGGAAATTCAAAGTCTCCCGGAGGATCCTTCAGTCCTTCTACTCTGGAGCTGTAGAGAGCATCCTGACAGGAAGCATCACTGCCTGGTTTGGCAACAGCTCCGCTCAGGACAGGAAGGCTCTGCAGAGAGTAGTGCGTTCGGCTGAGCGCACTATTGGAACTACACTCCCCACCCTGCAGGACTTGTACACCAGGAGGTGCAGAACCAGAGCCTGCAGGATCATGAAGGATCCTCACCACCCCAACAACGGACTGTTTCAGCTGCTGCGGTCAGGCAAGCGCCTCCGTAGTCACGCTGCAAAAACAGAGAGACTGAGACGGAGTTTCTTTCCTCAGGCCATCAGGACTGTGAACTCCGACCTCACCAGGGCCCCCACCAAGACACACACACTGCCCCTCTTATGCACACACACACTTAGGTAAAGACTACACATAATTTATAATTTATATTACACATACAATTTTCCCTTTTTTTACTATATTTTTTTATAAAGTGCTCTTATTGTAAATATTGTGTTGTTTTTTTATATAGAGCTCTTAAATATTGTAAATATTGTGTTGGTCTATTGTAAATAGTGTGAACCTGTTATTTTGCACATTTCTGCTGAGCATTGCCACTTTGCATTTCACTACACACCTCGTGTGTGTATGTGACAATTAAACTCCTTGAATCTTGAACCCGAGAGACACAAAAGTGGTACAATTAAGCACAAAGATCATTCCTGGGGCCATTGGGGCCGAACAATGAGCGTCATGCTTTTCCTGCCACCATCATTCATATCAATATAAATGAGAAAGCGTTACACATAGTGTCTTTCAAACAAAGGGTTAAGGGTCTCTCTGTCTGCCTGTCTCTCTCTCTCTCTCTCTCTCTCTCTCTCTCTCGCTCACTCACTCTCTCTTTCACACATACACACACACACACACACACACACACACTCATGTTCTCTCAGCATCCACTCTGACCCCAGTCAACATGTGACTATCATACTGAACTGTGAACCAACCGAAAGATAAAAACACAGCATACCATAAGCAGCGACAGAGAAAGAGGGTGGGGTGATGAGACAAAGAGACAGAGAAAGGCTGGAGGAGAGAGAGAGAGTAAAAGAGAGAGAGAGAGACCGCGAGGAAGAGAGCAGATGGTCTTGGGGTTCATCGTGAGAGTAGAATGCTAGCCAACTGAAAACACAGCTTGGTGACAATCCTTAATTTATCTCACTCCACTGGGTTATGCTTCCATGCATCACTGTTTTAAAAAAGTTATTTTTATGGCATTTTCTGCTGTAGTATTTGATGGAGAATGATAGCAATGAAGAGAGGGGGTGACATCTCTATATATATAGTGTATATATACCCAGCCTAAATATCACTGCAGTATACATCAAAACATTCCTTCCTATAACATCTATCACGACAACATAATTGTTTCACTATGCTTCTGTTAGTGTTGTTACACCATTATATAGGATCCCATTACATGACAGCAGTATCAAATAGATTTTTTCTATCATTAAAATGTCATTCCGGTCGGTCTTGATATTTGGCCTACATCGAATGACAGAGTTAGACTCCGTTACCATTTCTGAGTGGGTCCTTAATAGGAACAGGGAAGAAAAATACACATGTTGAAAAAAAAAAGCTTTCCCTTCCCTCAGCCACTACCATTAAAAGACAGAGCAAGGCACCGAACCTCAAACTGCTCCAATGGAGCGACCCAGTGGCCCGCAGCACAAGAGGAAAACTCTTTCGTTCAGAGTCGTCTTTTCTTCATCTCTTAAGAAACAGGGAAGATCTCATTTTTTTCACAGACACAGACAGACATGTGCACATGCAAACACACATGAGCACACACACATACAATGCACAGTGTCATCACATTGTTCAACCTTGAGTGTCCTTCTCTGCAGTTGACTGAGAGAGTGATAGAGAGACACACCGAGAGAGAGAGAGAAAAAGAGAGAGCGAGAGAGAGAGAGAGAGATGGGGGATGTGCAGAGTCATCAAATATTTATGGGTGAAATCTAATAAGAGGCAGGAGTTTAGAGGGGTAGAAAGCATATTGACAGAGAGACAGACTTCGTATTTGCTGCAGCTTCACAACATCGCTACGCTAAAATAAAGTTGAAATATACAATTAAAACAGCACTGTAATGATAGGGCCACCAAATTATTTTTTTATTGACTGTTTTTAATCAGATTGCTGTAAAAGTGCTGTGTGTGTGTGTGTGTGTGTGTGTGTGTTTGTGTGTGTGTGCATGCACTTGTATATGCATCGTATGGTGTGTAGTGGATCAACACCATCAATCACTCTCTGCTCATTAAGCTAATGTCTGCAGCTCCTGCCTTTATTATGTCTTCTCTGTCTGTCTGTCTGTCTGTCTGTCTGTCTGTCTGTCTGTCTGTCTTCAAAAATTCATTTTCTCTGTGTCTAGGAGGCAGACAGCTGCTCTTTCTGTCAATCTCCACCTGCATGTCCACCATCTGTGTGTATGTGTCCCGCTGAAAGGTTCAAATCCAAAACCTCTAAATACTGCCCTGGAACTGAGTCCAGTTGAATCCAGTTTCTCTTTCTGCTGATAGATAGATCATTGTTCAAATACAGATGTTTTATATTGTCCTTGGTAACTATATTTTCAGCACACTTAAACAATTACAGGACTTGGAAGTTGATAAGTTGAGCAGGAAGGACAAACGTGGACAGGCACACACAAATGTAAACACATACGCTAACAGACCCACAAGCCTCTCTGTTTGTTCATCAACCATTCATTCAAACCATCCATGTCCATATTGACACACTTATTTGCTTTGTGTGGGAGTTGAGAAGCTTTCCAGTTTCTCATTAAGAATAGTCTTGAGTGCGCTCATGTGTGAAAGTGCTGACAGATCAAATGGTGTTCATACAAGGCAGACAAGATAAACTCTCTCTCTCTCTCTCTCTCTCTCTCTCTCGCTCTCTCTCGGGATGTGCACAAAGTAAAGTAAAGTAAACCATGAATAGTATTTTTGGTTCATCATCCTCTTCCTGGCAGTAAAATAGAGAAGAATTTGAACATCACACATTTGTAGTTGTTTTGGGGCCAGTGCTATAGGTCAGCACACCAGCAGACACTATATGTAGCAATTCAGGATCAATTAATTGGAAAGAAGGAGATTTTCAAGGTTTATATTTGTAAAATACATGTTCTTTATTGTATAGAAACTATCTTTCCAACCTGGCTCAGCAACATGAGTAATTCATAACGACACATCGACAGCGGGAAGGCCCAGTGTGGAATCTTTGACCTCTTGATTTCCATGTTGGTCCAGAGGTGTTTGAGGAAAGAAGATGAGAGAGAGGAGAAGGAGCAGTGCATCCACTTACTGTGAGGCATGGAAGCTTGTCCTAGGGCACCTCCCCAGGTAGCCGCTCCTGTCTCTTCAACTGAGCCAGTAGTTTCCTGTGGATGCCAGCTTCTGCTTAAGCAGAGAAGCATAACGTATTGCCTGTGGATGCCATGTTCACAGCACTATGCAGGCAGTATGTTATTAGCTAGGGTGTGCTGCGCCGTAGTGTGGAAATGAGAAGTAAGCCTGTATTGCTGCATGTCTTGGCTGAGCTAATAATGATATTTTTTGTTGACTTGAGGAGTGAACCTGAACAAGATGCCTTCAGATGATGTGTTTACAGCTTTAAGCAGGAAGCACATTACTAGCCAGGATTTGTAGAAGGGTGTCACAGGGTGTACTGTGCATGGTCCTTTAGCCTTGGTTTATCACAACTGACATGGATTACTGATGCAATGGTTCACCATTGGCCACAAGTCTGCTTGTGTGCTTTTCCCATTCAGCCTCCTTCCACTCCCATACAGAGGTGCAGGTGCACACAACTGTGCCACATAAAGAATATGTAGCTGGGGAGAGACATAGTCTCGATATAAAAGACAATGAAAGATTTCAATGTAACCATTGTTGAGTGAATAGACTACTTGACCCCATCTGGCTAGTCGAGTCCTAGCCCTCCAGCTTTCTCCATTTCTCCACCCTTTACATATGTAACTGGGTGGAGAAATGTCAGTCCCTATATCAAAATGTCACAGTGAAAAAAAATCTTAAATCTAGTATATCAACATTAAACCAGGGTACCATACAAAAATTACATATTACGTATATAAAAATTACATATATGTATTAGTTAGGAATATGAGCATCTCCTCTTATCTCCTCACAGCATAATGCTCCAGTAAGCGCTAAGTGCTTTTGCACAGTATGCTTGCATCCTGCTGCTAGTTCAATCAAAAGAAGGGTAAATGCAGACACATTCATCTAATGATCAATCTTCAGCAATACGTGCTGGTGTAGATAAATACACACACACACTCACACACACACAGACTGAAACACACACACACAGAAAATTGTGATTCAGACAAGAGGCAAGCTCAAACATGCATTAAGTGTTT
The DNA here is from genome assembly GCA_034670405.1 of Hoplostethus atlanticus. Lineage (NCBI taxonomy): Eukaryota > Metazoa > Chordata > Actinopteri > Trachichthyiformes > Trachichthyidae > Hoplostethus > Hoplostethus atlanticus. The sequence continues at coordinate 2,734,046 of JAXDDX010000008.1, forward strand.
GTGTGCGTGTGCGTGTGCTGTGCGTGTGCTGTGTGTGTGTGTTTGTCTACACTGCCTGTACAGCAATCTCTCTCTGCGTGTGTCCTTGTTGCGCCACTGGATTTCAATACAGTGAGAGAGACAAAGAGAGAAATGACTGTATGATGAATTAACTCCTGTTATCCTATAATTGATACTTGTTAAGTGTAGCCCAGTGTAATCATGTACAGAGAGAGAGTTTATTTCTGTTTATATCAGTTGCAGTCACCGAATTTCTGCAAGGCACTTTTGCATCAGGCCTAGATTTGCCTCAAGAAACAAGACGGAGTCCTGTTGACCACGTCCAGCAACATGTGTTGTTATTGTTCCAACAAAATCAAGTTGTGATGCATTGTTAGCTTGGGGGAAAAAAACAATATTTTTGCTACTGGTTTATCCAGAGCATAACCAGAATATTTTCATTTCAGGTCAAATATTCAGACCTCTAAGGGGAGGTAAGTTCAACATCAAGTCTACACACAAGTCACATCACCTTTGTTTGAAAAATCTAAGCAAGCTATGCAATGTACCTTTCTGACATAAGTGTCATAGGATATTTGTCAACTTCATGCAGCATAAGGAGTAAAGATCATCGTCAGTAAAATGAAAATTTTTTGTTTTGTTTTGTCTTGTTTATTTTCCGTTCCCAGAAGTTGTTACTTTTGTGTGTACAGTATGTGGGTATCGGTTAAAAAGACAGAGTCTGTACAATTATGATCACAGTGTTAATGATTGTAAATGATGATCCTTCACTAAGAGAGCTCTCCCTGTCTCCTTGTCTCCTTTCCATTCATCTCCCTCCTTTCCCCACGCTGCTCTCAACAACCAATATAGTACAGATAGGCATTATCAGCATGGTCGGAGTGTGTCTTTGGCCAATCAGATTGCTTGGCTGGATGGTGAGTGAAAAACAGTTCTCAACAACAGAACAGAAGCAAGAATAGCTCTTATACTAAAGTTCCTCATCATGGAGACATCAGATTTATCCATCAGAAGACAGATAAACACTTTAAAATGAGGCCAGATTAACACTGGGTCAGATGGTGGAACAGTTCAGTATCTTGCTGGACAGAGTGAACAGGAGTCTGGGATGTGCTGAAGGCAAATCTAGTCCTGATGAAGCAAAACACAAAATACCTATAGAACAATTGAAATGTAAGTGAGACAGACAGACAGACAGACAGACAGGCAGATATGCACACACACATTAAATCACTTGTTAAAACTTACTTTCATCATAAATATTTTGGCTTTTCCTCACTGACTTGTCTGATATTTATTTATTCCTTTCATCCATTTGGCTTTTATTGTTTAGTACCTCATTGTTCTTTCTGTCTCATTTATCTTATCTTGTCTTTTTATCCTATTGATCTTTGTGACTTTTATTTTTCTCGGTTGTGAAGCACTTTGTAAACTTGTTTTGAAAAGTGTTATATAAATACCACTCCATAATAATATGAATGTGTATTTTGAGCTTCCACTAACATAAACATAAACTTCTATAAGTCCTGGTTGACTGTCTGTCTGTCTGTCTGTCTGTCTATCTGTGTAGATTTTAAAGCCCTATAGTTAACCCTGTCATGGTGGAGTGTTGGGCAAAATGCATATTACGTAACTCTTCATCTATTGGCTTTTTGTCATCATTATTCTCAATTCCAGCTCCTCCTATTGCTCTCCCTCTCTGTGTTTCTCTCTTATCCTCCACACTCAATCTCACTCTCTCACATAGGAATATTATTTGTGTTGTCACACAAACAGAAGACCCTGCAGTCTCTAATCCTGAATAATTCAACTCCCTCCTACTTCTAATCTGCTCCTTTATATCATTTAGTGTTTATTGAAAAGGCGATGTGCCACAATAAGAGCCGCCTCACAAGACAAATCCTTGTGAATACTCTACCTATGATTGATTAGTTGGCCTAGCACAGTGGAATAAATGGAGTAGACTGAAAAGTTAAAAATCACAGTACAGTGTTCGTGATTTAAAAATTATGCTGAAGACCTGAAAAAAAAGTTTGTAGTGTTTAGTGACAAAGTGGAGATAATAGTTTTCAGCTTGGCTCTTTTTGGTACAGATCAAGATTTCCATTTCTTATCTGTGGTGTTTCAGTTGTAAAGAGCTGTGTTTTTCAAAGAATGGGCCAGATACCAAAATTGTATTTCAGACGTTAACCAATATATAGGTGAAATAGGAGTAAAATGAATTTGAATTGTGCATGGAAATACAATACATGTCATGTTACTGTAGCATTCACATTCACAATGCAAGTGTTAGTTGTGTAAACCTCTTGAGTCCGCAAAAACTGGCTGACGCTGCAACGGCGTCTTTGTGGCAATCAATGACAACATCCTCTCCCCCTCTCCTCTCCTCTCCTCTCCTCTTATCTCCTCTAAAAAAAATCTCTGCATCACTTACACACACGCTCGCACACACACACACACACACACACACACACACACACACACACAGCTGCCACCCGAGGATAATAAGCAGTTGTTAGTTGTCTCGTTATTCTCTCATTCACACTCCACCAGCGCTTCGCTTCACTATCCCAAAAATAATCCTAGGCCATATAGTGTGAGTCACAAATACTATTTATAGGATTGTTGAGAAAATCACAATAAAAAATAAACGTATCAGATGACATACCAGAGGTTTATTTTGCTGCCTTGGTGCACTTTGCTAAAAGAACAAAAATCCAGGGTGTATTATTGATCCTGATCATACTGAGGGACAAAAATCACAATGAACCTCTAGACCCAAAATCAAAATGTCAATAACATTTTAATAACATTTAATAACATTTTACATTTTAAGTATGTAATCATTTTAGTTTACATTGATATTCTGTACACTTGAGCAACAAAATACACCTCTCAATGGAACACCACTGTGCCACAAAACGTCGTTGCTGTGCTTGTAAAACACTCAGTGATTTCTGCACCGTTGACATTAATAATTCATACCTTGGTACATATACTATATGGAGATATTTGGAATACCTGGCAGCATGAATTCAATATGAACTCTCTAGTCCTATGTGTGTGCAGGAACCTTATTTCAACGACTACATAAGCACTGGTCTGATCAAATAAGTTGTGTTTAGTGTGCATGGGTTTACAGTATGTACATACAATGCGCTCTAGTTATTAGCCACCTTGAAAAAGATCATTCAAAAGGGCTGTAGAAAATCAATAACCCAGTCGATGAGTTATATTCTGTGCTAAGAAAATTTTGAAATTTGTTTTATGTTGTTTAGAGGCAATTGTTCAAAAGAAGTATTTATTTTCAATATGTGATAAATGATATGGTAATTTGTAATGTGTTACATTAATTTAACAAATCTAAACAATAATTTAAAAAGATTATTGGTGCCCTTAGTTGCAAACTATAATTATGACAACCATCTTTTTTAGGGCAAAAAGGTTTGAAATTTGAACGATGAATAGAATTTTCAAACAGAAAGAAAATAATAAACCTCATTTTTGGAGCGTATTGTAAATGTATGTGTACGTCTGTATATGAGAGTGTATTCTTTAACTAGTATACAAGAGTTCTCATATTGTATTTAGTGTATGTGTGTGTGTGTGTGTGTTTAGGTGTGTGTGTGTGTGTGTGTAACCCAGTGCCACGTGCTCCCTAGACCATTTTTTTATTTTAGTTTGAAGGTTTAGCTAAAAGTCTGTTAGCTGTTAGTTAGTTGGCTAACAGCTAGCTGCTGTGCTGCACACACTAGCTTCCTTTCGTCTTTTCCTTCGCTAGACAAGCACTAATGTAATATGGCGTCCATGTGTGTTGATTGTATATTCTAATGTATAGGGGCAGTATCCAGTAACTGAGGGGTGTTCCACAAAGCGAGCTTACCACTTATCCAGGCTTATTTGATTAGTCTGGCTCATTTTCAGGCTTATTTGGTTCCACAAAGCAAGCTCAGCATAGTTCAAGCTAAGTTGCTCTGGCAACTTATGCTTCCAAACTAGCCTGCCTCGGGGCAGGCTAGATATCAGGCTAAACCACAGTTGAAGCTTAATCGGTACTCCCGTAACACTGATCCGACTGAAACGCAATGATTTTCAAACAAGGTTCCGCCATCCTAATGTTCAACACTATTACCCTAGACCCTACACTATCAGACATACAATGCAACGTTAATAGAAAATAAAAAATATAAAATGATGTACGCTGTATCGGGGATACAGTCACGGTTCAGAGCGTTGCTAGGCAACCCCATTTAACCATGAGTATCCAGCGAGACCTCAAGTGCCATATTGCTTTTAGAAAACGGTTACAACTTATAGAAATAATTATTTGATGACACAATATTATTTTATTTTCTAAATTATTTTTATTTAAGAAATTCAGTGAAATAATAAAGTACCTTGAATATATGTCAAGATGTTTCCACGGTTGCTAGGAGACGCATTCACTGTTTCTGTATGGGATTTACAGTCACTGTAGAACACGCTTTCAACCGATCAATTTCCAGGATGGAAACAACCGATTTCATAAAAATATAATAAAAGTAAGAACCAGCCCGAACAGCTCAGTCAGTAGAGCATGAGACTCTCAGTCTTAAGGTTGTGAGTTCGATCCCCATATAGGGTCCAGTACAGTACGATGATTGTAATGTAGTAAGATGAAACCTCACATACAACCTTTACTACATCATTTATGGCGATAGATAGTACATTTACAGTCTTGAGGTTTCATAAATGGCATGGTTTCATTTATAATATTTTTAGCTTTTCAGTTCTTTAATATTGTTGGAACACATGATATTTAATAAGGTCTATACAATTTGTTCGTTTTTAATTCAACAATTACTTAGGGTGGACTCAGCTAAAATGGGCCATCATGTAAAATGGGCCAGATAAGATTGGAGCTTCATAGCCCTTTAAAATTTTACAGCCAATCACAATAACTGATCTTGCATTGTTGCTGCAACACTAGTTGACATGTAACAATAGTTTTGATTAGTCTGAGGTTGTTAAGGTGGACAGGGCAGAGTGTTACATTAAGTACATCAGAGAAATTGTATGCTAAGTGAGCATGACATAGCAAATTTCACTCATCACTAATAAGGGTGATAAAGCATTTATAAGTAAGCTTACCAACAAAGCAAAATGTTTATGAACAATGTTTTGACAGGCTCTTTCAAATAAAAAAGTTGAAATTTAAAAAGAAACTTTGATTTTTGTGAAAAAAGTAATTTTAGGTATTGGCCCATTTAGCTTAACCAGCTAGCTAAAATGGGCCACGATTTTCAGCTAAAATGGGCCACATACACACACACTCTTACACAGAAGTTACACAGAAATTGAGGGCGCAAAACAGGTTTATTGGTAAAAAAAGTAATTTTAAGTATTGGCCCATTTTAGCTTAACCAGCTAGTAAAATGGGCCATGATTTTCAGCTAAAATGGGCCACATACACACACACTCTTACACAGAAGTTACACAGAAATTGAGGGCGCAAAACAGGTTTATTGGTAAAAAAGTAATTTTAGGTATTGGCCCATTTTAGCTTAACCAGCTAGCTAAAGGCCACGATTTTCAGCTAAAATGGGCCACATACACACACACTCTTACACAGAAGTTACACAGAAATTGAGGGCGCAAAACAGGTTCATTGGTAAAAAAGTAATTTTAGGTATTGGCCCATTTTAGCTTAACCAGCTAGCTAAAGGCCACGATTTTTAGCTAAAATGGGCCACATACACACACACTCTTACACAGAAGTTACACAGAAATTGAGGGCGCAAAACAGGTTCATTGGTCTAGATGTATCCAAGCGAAATCTTAACAATCTTAACAAAAAACAACCAAAGGGAAAAAAGCAAAAAAAGAAAATAGCACAAAGCAAGAGTGGCAAACCCCCCTGCACGGCCTGCCAGAGAGTGTATGGTGACGTGAATGACCCAAAGGCCACAGAGGACTGGGTGTGCTCTTGTCAGTGCAACTCATGGTACCACGAGAGCTGTGGAGAGGATAATGGCATCTATGATGATGATGGTTACATCTGCAAAGACTGTGTTTGAAGATGTTCTACTTTTTAACATAATGTTTGACAAATGTTGACACAAGCATGCACCTACACACACACACAGCTACACACAGTCCCAGAAAGATGCACACACACACACACACACACACACACACAAAACAGACACAAAGACTGTGCGCAGAAACACACACCCATACAACATGATCAGTTAATTTTTAAATGCATTTTTCAATTAAATATTTGTTCAACTTTTTATTGCATGAAATGTATTTACGGTGTTGTTACTATGGTACACCAAAGACAATAGTTAGTGTCAATTTACTGTTAAAATTAAAATGATTTCAGCTGAAATTACTGTGTTGTTCTCTCTTTATATTGGCCCATTTTAACTGAACAGCTGGCCCATTTTACCTGAACATTGTGTTGTAGCTCAAGAGGGAACCTGCTGATACTCTAACTCTCATAAATCCAAAACAATTATACTTTTTCACATTTTTTTAACCAATAAATATTTTAGAGACCCATGCCAATTTATAAAAATATCATTAGATCTCCTGCATAGCTTATTTGATGGTCTTATAAATCATTTACCAAAAAGTGGCCCATTTTAGCTGACTCCACCCTACGCATTCAATCTAGCAGCAATTCGTTGCCAATCTTTCTCTCTCCCTTTATTTATGGCAATCGTATTTCCCTTTTCATTGTAATATGGCTGAATTCTCCATAGACCTCCACTAAAAGTCGCTGTTCAGTGGCCTGAACATTGCGGCTCTGTCTTTACCGTCATTTTTCGCCATGATGAATCGATCAGATCCATGATCGACCTCTCGGGCTGATTAAATAAACTGTGTATAAATGTGCACGCGCAATTATCTGGATTGCTTGAGCCTGGCTCGGTTTAGCCCGATCACGGTAGCTTGACTTGGGCTTCGTGGAACCGCTTTAGCCCCGATTGATTTGTTAGGTTAATTCAAACCAGGCTTGCGAGGTTAATCGCCGCTTTTCTAAGCCTGCTTTGTGGAACAGCCCCCTGGTCTGATGTTTCACCACCCAAACACAATTATTTGTGTGTTTATGAACCAGGTATGTTTTATTGAAATGTTTTAGCTCTATTACTAATGAGCACTGTTTCAACCCTTGCATAGAGGTTTGCTTTCTTTATAACAAAAATATGAAAACTTGGGTCATGGCTGTTTGTTTGAAGAAACAAGTTGAGATAAATATTGTGTACATTTGTAGTGGGAATTATTTTGTCTAACAAAACTATACGATCACATTTTGAAAGGCCCTTTTGCCTGCTGACAATGTTAGCCTGGGGCAGTATCCAGTAACTGGGGGCTGTTCCACAAAGCAGGCTTAGAAAAGCGGCGATTAACCTCTCAAGCCTGGTTTGAATTAACCTAACAAATCAATCGGGGCTAAAGCGGTTCCACGAAGCCCAAGTCAAGCTACCGTGATCTGGGGCCTGTTCCAAGAAGCGGGTTTAGTGAAAACTCTGAGTTTGTTAACCCTGAGATGAGGGAAACTCTGGGTTTTCCGTTCCAGAAAGAGAGGTAACTCAAACTCTGATTCAGTTACCATGGTAACTGACTCTGTGAACCTAACCTGCTCGCTGGCAGGTTTTCTTGAACAAACCCTGACTTTCTCCTTATAGCCTCCCCTCTGCTGAACCTGAAGCAGCTGTCGGACATGGCGTGTCCTTTCCTCGGTAACCCGATCGATATTCAAGCGGAAGTAATTTGCATAGCCTTATGTCGGGAGAGGATTTTGAGACCCCGATTAGATGTTCTATGTCCAGGATGGAAGAGCTGTCCGAGATATAATATGCCGTTTACACTTCACGGATTAAGCTACCACCACCCCGAGCAGTCAAATAAAGACACATTTCATTTGGTCTTCTTTATTTCCTACAAATACAAAAGCAACAGTTAGTATTTTTATATTGTTCCAACAACACATTTCACCTGTGACCATGCACCCACCTCTAACTTATGTTCCGAGTAATTAAATTTCTAGATCTGCCTTTCTAATTTGCCGCCCCAAGTACACCATTTGAAGTATGTCTGGCCCAGACAGCTCAGTTGGTAGAGCATTAGACTCTCAGTCTCAGGGTTGTGGGTTCGATCCCCACATAGTGTTAACTATCACCTTCGTAAGTCGCTTTGGATAAAAGCGTCTGCTAAATGTGCTATTTTCTTTTTTCCCTTTGGTTGTTTTTTGTTAAGATTGTTAAGATTTCGCTTGGATACATCTAGACCAATGAACCTGTTTTGCGCCCTCAATTTCTGTGTAACTTCTGTGTAAGAGTGTGTGTGTATGTGGCCCATTTTAGCTGAAAATCGTGGCCTTTAGCTAGCTGGTTAAGCTAAAATGGGCCAATACCTAAAATTACTTTTTTACCAATGAACCTGTTTTGCGCCCTCAATTTCTGTGTAACTTCTGTGTAAGAGTGTGTGTGTATGTGGCCCATTTTAGCTGAAAATCATGGCCCATTTTACTAGCTGGTTAAGCTAAAATGGGCCAATACCTAAAATTACTTTTTTACCAATGAACCTGTTTTGCGCCCTCAATTTCTGTGTAACTTCTGTGTAAGAGTGTGTGTGTATGTGGCCCATTTTAGCTGAAAATCGTGGCCCATTTTAGCTTGCTGGTTAAGCTAAATGGGCCAATACCTAAAATTACTTTTTTCACAAAAATCAAAGTTTCTTTTTAAATTTCAACTTTTTTATTTGAAAGAGCCTGTCAAAACATTGTTCATAAACATTTTGCTTTGTTGGTAAGCTTACTTATAAATGCTTTATCACCCTTATTAGTGATGAGTGAAATTTGCTATGTCATGCTCACTTAGCATACAATTTCTCTGATGTACTTAATGTAACACTCTGCCCTGTCCACCTTAACAACCTCAGACTAATCAAAACTATTGTTACATGTCAACTAGTGTTGCAGCAACAATGCAAGATCAGTTATTGTGATTGGCTGTAAAATTTTAAAGGGCTATGAAGCTCCAATCTTATCTGGCCCATTTTACATGATGGCCCATTTTAGCTGAGTCCACCCTAAGTAATTGTTGAATTAAAAACGAACAAATTCTATAGACCTTATTAAATATCATGTGTTCCAACAATATTAAAGAACTGAAAAGCTGTGCTAAAAATATTATAAATGAAACCATGCCATTTATGAAACCTCAAGACTGTAAATGTACTATCTATCGCCATAAATGATGTAGTAAAGGCTGTATGTGAGGTTTCATCTTACTACATTACAATCATCGTACTGTACTGGACCCTATATGGGGATCGAACTCACAACCTTAAGACTGAGAGTCTCATGCTCTACTGACTGAGCTGTTCGGGCTGGTTCTTACTTTTATTATATTTTTATGAAATCGGTTGTTTCCATCCTGGAAATTGATCGGTTGAAAGCGTGTTCTACAGTGACTGTAAATCCCATACAGAAACAGTGAATGCGTCTCCTAGCAACCGTGGAAACATCTTGACATATATTCAAGGTACTTTATTATTTCACTGAATTTCTTAAATAAAAATAATTTAGAAAATAAAATAATATTGTGTCATCAAATAATTATTTCTATAAGTTGTAACCGTTTTCTAAAAGCAATATGGCACTTGAGGTCTCGCTGGATACTCATGGTTAAATGGGGTTGCCTAGCAACGCTCTGAACCGTGACTGTATCCCCGATACAGCGTACATCATTTTATATTTTTTATTTTCTATTAACGTTGCATTGTATGTCTGATAGTGTAGGGTCTAGGGTAATAGTGTTGAACATTAGGATGGCGGAACCTTGTTTGAAAATCATTGCGTTTCAGTCGGATCAGTGTTACGGGAGTACCGATTAAGCTTCAACTGTGGTTTAGCCTGATATCTAGCCTGCCCCGAGGCAGGCTAGTTTGGAAGCATAAGTTGCCACAGCAACTTAGCTTGAACTATGCTGAGCTTGCTTTGTGGAACCGAATAAACCTGAAAATGAGCCAGACTAAGCGAAATAAGCCTGGATAAGAGGTAAGCTCGCTTCATGGAACACCCCTCAGATCTCATCAAAATAAATGCTGTGAACCTGAGAGAAGTTGTCGCGTGATCTCTTCAGTCTGCTGTGTGAGAGCCGAAAAGAAGGGGTTACACAGAGATGATGAATGTCTAGATGAATTATTGAATCATTTAAGGATTTAATTAGTGATATGTGTAATATGGTTATATCTTTTCTTGCAATATTACTTTGGGGTTTAAATAAAATCAAATCACATTTATTTGTATAGCCCTTAATCACCGTTACAGTCTCTAAGGGCTTCACAGCGCCCAACGTGTGAAAACAATAAATGGTTAGTACACGACATCCCCCAGCCTTAGACCCTCAACAGAGGACAAGGAAAAACTCCCAAAAAAAACCTTTTAGAGAAAATTGTAAGAAACCTTGGGAGGGGCTACTCAGAGAGGGATCCCCCTACCAGGACGGTTGGGCGTGCAATAGATTTGAGATTTGATAGAGTTTGGGTAAGCAGCGTATACACAATGCATAAAGTTTATTATGGTGGGACGTCCGGATCTGAAGTTTATTATGGTGGGACATCCGGATCTGATGTGTTTAATATTTTGGCACTTGGCATTTATACCAATCTCTAGATTGTATACCAATCTATAGATTGGTATAAATCTATAGATTGCTACTGTATACATTAAGCATATATTTACAAATAAAGAATGTGTTTACATAAACACTTTAATGTATATCAGTATGTTTGTCTTTCTTTTTACACAATTGAATTATTATATCTGTTATTTAAAATAATCACTCAAGCAGCATTTGTTTGTGAGATGTCAAAGCGGCAGCCCCCCAGAAATGAAATGTTCAGAGTCATAATGGAAAGGTTTTTTAAAGGCCTTTTTCTCAAAACCACACTTTTGTGTCTCTCGTTGTATAATGCCACATAACTCTCTCATTTTTTGTAGGAGTTTTGGTCTCATTGGAAAGCCTAAATTCTCCTCTTTCAAGTAATATGAAAACCCCAAAATGTCTTTTGGGGTCAATGTGACTGATTCTGTGAGAGCAGGTCACATATACGTTATATATCACGCTTTGCTTCATTGTGCCAGCAGGGGTCATGAGACATCAGTGAAGGTCATAAAAATGGTTAAACCTGGTCTACAGGTTTACTATGAAGGTTCCCTGGAGCTCATCCCCTCCCTCCTCCTCTTACCACACCATTCAGTCAGTTTCTATTTTTCCATATATATCAATCTATGACAAAGTTGCACAAAGATAGTGGTTTTTCATTTTCCCTACAGATGGGTAGCCTCACACTAGACCACCCTCTCTGAGGAAAACCTCCCCAAGTACACAAATTAGTCTGATTGCATTGATTGCAGCCCATTACGTTGGCCCTCCCTTGTGACCTCCCACTCCTTGGGACTGATAATCAGTAACATGATCACTGACTAGGTAGGTTGGTACTTTATTAGGTACTACTGATGAACAATGATTGAGTTGTAGCTCTCAGCAGGAGTTGGGAAAAACAACTATCTTCAGCAATTCAGCACTGTTGTAGGTTAACCTTACAATGAAGTGATTATTATTATTATTGTTGTTATTATTGTTATTGCTGTTGTTGCTGTGAGGCATGAACAATTAAAATAAAGTTTTTGCCTGAAACATTTACTGTTATGGCTGATATCAGTTATGCTATCATTTGGCACAGTAGCTACTTTCTTCTCTTCTCTTCTGAAACTTGTAACTTCTTTGTCTAATCCAAAATATCTCTCTCTCTCTCTCTCTCTCTCTCACACACACACACACAGAGGTCTATCTCAATAAATAGTTAGGGGGAACAGGTGGTGAGCTTCTCTGTTTGTTGGAAACTATAAATACTTTCACTGCAATTTGACTATTCTCGTTTGTTACCACCAACATGGTTCCGTGTGTGTGTGTGTGTGTGTGTTTTGAAACCGTCGATGCGCTGTCTTTTTCTAATCATTTATTTTATTTATTGTTTTATCGTCTGTTAAGCACATTGAATACTGTTTTATTACTATAATGTTTTAATATTATTATTGTTAGTATTAATATTTACAACATCATCATCATTCCATTCCAAAAACAGTGCAAACGATTTATCATGTAATATTTTGGACACAGGACCCTTTGTCCTGTTGCTCATGTGTCATATGTTTTGCTAAATAACATGATGAAGTGCAGGAAGGTCTCTACTTAGTAAAGCCTCTAGTCTCCTAAATGTTTTTTAGGTTCGTAGTGTCTTTTGTCTTTTGTCTTGCCCTCCAAAATATCTGCGCATCGACATATGTACTCCACAAACACTGGCTAGCATGACAGAAATGCCACAATATCATTGCCCAACTGTTTTGTCCTTCTGTTGAGCAATAACTGTCGGCTAGCTAGCATAGCATTGTTGACAAACCACCGCTCACTGTGTATGTTGTGTGTACAATGCATGCCTTTCTGTGTACGTGCATGCCCACTTGGGTGTCTGTACATCTCTGGGTAATTGAGTGTTGGGAAATAAGATCTCATTGTCTAAATTTACCGTTGTGTTTGGTGTTAATGACTGTGACATGGTTCTGCTGCTGCAGCAGACAAAGGCTTGAGACCACACAGGAAGGGGCCCACAGCTGTGGCTCTGTCGTCTACTGCAGCAGGACCAACAGAGAAACATGACTCGTACCCTGTCTTCCTACTCTCCCTTCCTCCCCCCTCTCTCTCTCTCTCTGTCTCTTCTTCACTCTACTGGTAAAGTGGTCTATCCACTCCTGTCCTCTCAGTATGTTTACATCAACTGTGTGTGAGAGAGCTTCTTGAGAGAGTGCGTCTATCTATCTGCCTATATGGATCTTTGCTTGTCTTTCTGTATGTTTGCACTAATATAGTACAAACATTTGCACTACAGTGTTTTTCATTCACAGTGTCTTTCTCATCTCACCTGCACCTTGACTTCATTCTCAATTTAACCGATCAGATGAAAGCGAAACAAAAACATTACATTCATTTTGTTAGATTTCAACCAAAAAAACTCATGCTCCCTTGGATTTTTGGATTTTATTGATTGATATTAAACTTTATTTTATTTAACCCAGAAATCTGAATGTTGGTGTTGCATCTGCAGTGTGCTGTGATTAAAACTGTTGAATCACAGGTGTATAAATGTATTTTCACTGTATTAATGATCAGTGTAGCTATAAAAGTGTGACAAGCTCATCTCCCCTTATCCCGTCACTCGTTCTCTCTCTTTGAAAGATTTTTTCAAGCATTTTCTTTCAATCGGCCCACCTCTCCATCTTCTCTCTCTCTCTGTCTGTGTCATTGATAAGCGAGTGCAGCATGGCTAATAGGTAGAAACGCCACCGTGGTCAATAATAGGTTGTCTTGAGTTATTCGATGAAAGCCTATCCCATTAAAGCCTGCTGTGACTCTAAACAACCACTACTGCACTTGCTGTGCATCTATACAGAAAGCAATAAAAGGCACATGGCGGTTTAAAGCCCAACGTTACTGGAATATTCATCATGCATCCCTTGCTGATTTCCACTTTCCACTGAATTAAATAGTGAAAAAAGAAAATCTCAGCATGTCCTGTTGCAAAGCTCAGCTTGCGCTATGTTAGTTTACCATGTTGATGACTGACTCACATTACATTAATTCAGCAGACGCTTTTATCTAAAGCGACTTACAAAGGTGATAGTTGACACCATGTGGGGATCAAACCCACATGAGACGGTCTGAGAGTCTCATGTTCTACCGACTGAGCTGTCTGGGCCAGACTCACATACTGCCAGCTAGATTACTAATGTGTAGTCAAACTGTTGATTGATTTTGTGTTTTTGGGACCTACACATGCCACAAAAAGAACAGGAGAGACTCAGACTGAAATGATCACTATCCCAGAATATTGAGCACCTGTTCACTAAGTCAAACAGACACAGAAATTTAGCAAACTCAATCTCATGCTAGCTAGCTAGGTTGAGTTATGCATTAGTGACAATGAAAAGAAACATCTTGTTGCATGTTGCAAAGCTGCATTTTGTTTTCTGTAAAATCTGAAAAAAAAATTGTGGAAATGATGGAATGTTAAATTTTGCTGAGAAATATGAAGCAATGAAATGCACTCATTAAAAAGGCTACCAAAATAAAAGGTATTATTGTTTTAAGAATAGTTTGTTGTATTTCATATTACAGATTTACCCAAAGGGATTATAGAGCAGGAGCAGTGTTCATGCAGATTCTCTGGATTACACTCCATTTCATTAATGAAATCATTCATTAATTTCATTAAGTCACGGAAAACTAGGCGAGAAATTGGTTCCTGTGCCTTTAACTGAAACCAGGTAGTGTTGTGATAGCCTATAGGAAACCAAAGGCCTTACATAAATCATGCTGTGATCACAATAAAAAGGGCCGCCTCACACTCTTTGGGGGGAAAAAGCCCAAATACAGATGGTCACATGTAGACACACACCCAGCAAGGCACAGGTTACTGAGGAGAGGAGAGGAGAGGAGAGGAGAGGAGAGGAGAGGAGAGGAGATTAGAGGAGAGGAGAGGAGAGGGAAGAGGAGGAAAAGAGAGAGGGGAAGAGAGGTAGAGATAAGATGGAGGAGGAAAGAAGCAGAGAGAGGGCGGGTGAGGAGATGAGACAAAGTCAGAAAGGAGAATGATGAGACAGCAGTGGGGGGAGAGAAGAAGGAAAAAGAAGAGGCCATCAGGGAGAGATTTGAAGGCCAGGCTTGAGGGAAGGTCGAAGCAAAGCCTCAGCTGTTGTTATGATGTGAGAGAAATAAGGACATGAAAGTTACTTGCTTTGATAAAACAAACAGCATACATGACCCAGCTCCCCAATCTACACGGCAGGAGCGCAATATAAGCCGCAAAATGTGTCGAATGTGCTCACACTAAGGGAAACATTAAGGGAACATTAAGGGAACAAGCAACAATATACATGCATGGAATTGAATTGGAGGAAATTAAAGGAAGAGAGGAGGAAATGGACATGTCTGAGCCACAGGAGAGGGAAAAGGTATCATGAGAAGAAGACAGCGTGAGAAGAGTGAGAAGAAAAATCAAAAGAGTGTGTTCAAGAGAACCTGGCTAAGGGACAGGAAGCCGTGGCCTGGAACCCACCGCTGAAGGAAGGTGAGGAAAATATTAATAAAAAAAAGGGGAAGAAAGCAGGAGAGAGCAAAGGCAGGGGAGACATATAACGTAATTGAAAACCTGACAGCAAAGAAGAGAAAGATAGGGAGAGGGAGAGAGAGAAAGAGAGAGAGACGTGGAGGTGACAGATATGTGAATGTTTGCGGAAAAAAATCTTTAGTGGGTGTGAATGCTGCTCAGGCTGCAGATCAGAGGCAGATGTCTACACCCACTCACACACACACATGCACACACACACACGCACACAGCTGACATTGTTTTCTGGCAAGCTGTCTTTATTTTACCTTCCTCTCTCTTCTAACCGTCTATCTCTGTCTTTCTAGCATGCAAACACACATTAATCTGTCAAACTGTCCGAAAAAAGTTTTTTTTTCTGCATATGCCAGCTATTTTTTTTATTTCCTGTTCTTCACAACATAAAATTGCCGTATCAAATTGTTTGGTAATGGTCCTTCTCCTCCTCTGAAAGATACACACACATACACTGAGCTGTTGACGTGAGACTGACCTGTGTTGATCCTGGATGGTGGTTCAGTCTGGCAGCCAGAAACCAGACTGGGCAAAAGATAGAGGACTAAATTTAGACCTGAACACTAGACCTGATGTGTGTGTGTGTGTGTGTGTGTGTGTGTGTGTGTGTGTGTGTGTGTGTGTGTGTGTGTGTGTGTGTGTGTGTGTGTGTGTGTGTGTGTGTGTGTGTGTGTGTGTGTGTGTCTCCCTTGCATGTGAACGTTGCAACTGGTGAATGTACTTGGGGAATTTCCAAACTCCAAATTTATGATTGTATTTACCAATTTTACATTGCCTGTTGTGAGATGACGGCTCTTCCTGCCTTACCGATGGCTTACTAGTGCTTGTAAAACATTACTTCTATTTTCTTGGGCCATACCATACCGGTAGCCAACCCCAGCCATCGTTATGAAGAGTAAAGACTAAAGAGAGTTCAATTCAATTTAAAACTGCACTCCTCCAGAGCTACTGTACCATAACGTCAGAGGTCCCAACGCTTTCATCTGGTGGTTTTCATTAAATTAAGACACCAAGCCGGCAAAATGAGGGGGGATCAACTGTGATGAACCACGTCCCCACTGGAAATTACATGAATTATCAGTTCAAGCAGTAAGAAAATGTGTGTGTGATTTTATACATGTATGTGCATGTGTATAAAATCATCATTTCATCACGCCACCCACACACACACATACACGCTCACACACCCCTCTGCTGCCTGTTCCCTAGGGAGGAATAGACAGCTGCCCCTCTAAAACTGAACTGTAATTAACACCTTTAAACCCCACATGCCAGACACATAAATAAAGCAAGCCGATTAGGAGCCTGGGACACATTAAAAATGGATTAGCCGCAAAGATGTAAATATCCTGCACTCATTTTCATCAAAGTGCCCAGGATCCAACGCCTGAACCGCCATTAGGGGACTGGGAGAGTGTATGGAAGTGTATACGGGGGAGAGAGTGTGTATGAGAGAGAGAGAGAGAGACAGAGGAAGAACAGGGAAAGAGAGAGAGAGAGAGCAAACAGAGACATATCAATCACACAGAACTCCTTGGGACGTAAAGCCAAGGGATTTACTTTGTTCTTAACACGTGTGTAAGGTGTGTGATGTTCTTTATACATGTGTAAGGTGTGTAAGGTTGTGTGTGTGTGTGTTTTCCCAATCAGTAATTGGGCCATATAAGCGGGTAGACGAGCTGCACTCTCTGGTTATGACTTTTCCCTTCGCAAGGTAGCTGGCATTGAGTGGCATTTCTCTCCTACCCCGGCACAATTTGTGACAAACCTGAAGATAGATGCAGTCAGAATATGTCTCAATGTGTGATCCTCTGCTCTAGGTCCATACCCTGGCACCTGTCGAATCCAAACACAGATGCGATCCCACTGCTGCTTTGTTAAGGTTGTTTGCTTTGTTTAGTGTTTTGCTTTGTTAGTTAGTTTCCCCCATGACAAGAAATATGAGTGTGTATGTGTTTGTTTGTTTTTTTAAAATTGGAAATTGTGTTGATACGTCTGACTGCCTGAATCATTTACTGCAGCATTTGTTCTGTTCCGTTTCCCTTTCATATAGTTTGTAGTGGTACTGCGCTACTTCTCTCACAGTGTAATCAGTTCCCCTTTTTCTTTCAGTGTGTGTGTGATCCTGTCCCCGCCCCAAAGGTATTTTAGGTATTTTAGAGTTATTTTGTATTTTAAGCTAAAAATGTGTATGTCTTTTTGTGGTCTCTGGTCTTCATTGGCTTACTTGTGTATTGCTAGTTAGGACTCAATGTCACTGTGGCTCTATGAGACCATTTTACATACCTCCTTGTAAGCATGCTTAATGATTGATGGGGATCTAAAGGACTGGATCTAAAGGACTGTCGGGAATCCAGTAATTCTTTTTTTTTTTTCAGTTCTGATTGGTTGGATGGGGGCTGATTACTTTCACATGAACACATGTCTCTGATGTATGGCAGTCCTAAATTAATGTGCTGTCAAGATGTCAGTTTTCCATCAGCAGACGCAACTGGGATCATATCCAGCGTGAATTTACACTGGAAAAATTATTCTATTGAGTGAAAACCTGCTGCATTATATAGCAGCGGTCCTCAACACCAGTCCTTGTAAAAGTAAATCACTTTACGGGTTATGAGTCACTTAGTTATGAGTCACTTCAAGACAAGGTAAACATCTGAGCTATGCTGGTTAGGAGCCTTGCTGTTAGACTGTCTGGCCAATGTCAGGTTACCAAGCTTAATAACAAGTAGGGGAAGGAACCATTCATGGACCCAACAAAACCTGAAAAAGATCAATATCTTTGGAGGAACAGAAACATCAGTCAGGAACAAAAGAAATGTCTACTATTAAAGAAGATAACCATTATTCTGCAGGCCAACAGTTTAAAAATGGCTTTCTGCTTAAGCTGGTCAAAACCATTAGCCTGCTTTGGTAGTAGTTGGTATAATCCTAATCATGATAATAATAAGAATATTCTTGTTTGTTCCCTTCTCCATTCAGCTTAATGTAATGGGACATTGCTCAACAGATGGAAGGATTTAAGCGGACACACACACACACACACACACACACACACAAGCATACACAGACTTGCGCATGTATGGAACTGGTAGGGATTCAGTGTCTTGCTAAAGGAAACTTCAGCAGGGCTACCTACTCGCTACACCATCAGATAGATAGATAGATAGACAGATAGATAGATAGATAGACAGATAGATAGATAGATAGAGACCAGAGATAAGATCACATAACATAAACAACTGACAATGTCAACACTGGAACAGGAAGTATGGATGGTTGTACTGAAGTAAGGAGGTATGGTTTCAGTGTTTAGAAACATCCATTCTATTCTTCTGCCATCTCTCTCTCTCTCTCTCTCTCGCTCTCTTTCTCCCTCCTCCCTAGTGGTGTTCTCCCCTGTTTCTACCTTCTTTGAAGTGAGGCAGCATTAGCACAGATGTGGGGGGTCGGAGTGAATCTCAGGAGACGGAGAGGACGATTGGAAGGGAAGGAGGTGGAGATGGTGGAAGATGAAAGGACTAAGATGTTTTCAGGAAGGAGAAGGAGGGAAGAAGCAGGGGGTTGATAGGGGATGATTGAGAATGTGGAGTGAGGGTTTATTGGTTTGGTTTGATGCCCCCCACTGGTTCAGAGTAACCAATAAGATCAATGCTCCAATCAGACCTGACCAGTGTGTGTTCAGCTTTCGTTGTTTATCTCTGTTTCCGTCTTTATCTACAATTGTCTCTCTTTCTGTAACTGTCTTTCTGTATCTCTCTCTCTCTCTCTCTCTTTCTCTCTTCTCTGGCTCCCTCTCCCCTCATGTGTAACTCACAACATATGGAATCACCACCAGTGTAAACTCATTGATCATATGATGGGATGTCATACCAGCAGCACTTTCCACAGCCAAACCAAAACACCTCCAGGCTGCCTCACTACAGCCTGAATGAAACAAATGTGAGTACAGCCTGAGCGGATGGTTTCCTTGCTTTGCATCATCTAGCCCACGGTCTGTTTCAGTCAAAGGCTGTTCACTCAGTCTGTGTCTGTTTACACTGTTTCCAAGGCCTCCCCACAGTGTCTGTGTCCGTGCATGTGTGCATTCATGCAAGTGTGTGTGTGTGTGTGTGTCCTTTCTAATAATGTAAAAACATTTTTTCAGTGATTTTCAGCATATTGCGATATCTCACATCTAAAAGGCATGTACAATGCTGTAGGCTAATGGTTAGACCAAAAAAATGTATTGTTACAAGCTGGATGAGGCAAGTGGCCCTTTGCACCAGAGCCCTATAACTAAAATGTTGCAACTCTTTATCGTCAGCTTTTCACTCCGTTATCAATTAAGTTTGATTTGATTTGAGCTACATCATTGGATTTATCCTTGGACATCCGTATAATATTTAAATATTTTTGTCACAACCAAAAATCCATCAATTTATTTCATTTTTAGATTATTATGACTTTCTTGCCTCATCCAGCCAATGTTATATCAAGGAAACTTGGGAAGGATTCAGCAAAAACAAATAGCCAAGAACTTTAGCTGTCAATTTCTCCAGAATAATTGTGCAACCCATCAGAATCTTCTCACAACCCTCCCAACTAGACCGTGGGAGTACAGGATACCAGTCCTCTTAAAATAGGGGCGGAAACATAACACGAGTCAACTTCCCCTGGGTGCCCAAAGGATAGTCATCTTTTTTTCATCTCTTCATCTCAATTTTGTTGAATTTTTTGATCACCTACATATGAAATATTTCTCCTAAAACCCCCTCAGGAGGAAGGAGGAGACAACAGAGGGAATACATTATTGAGACTTTGCTAACATGTGACATATATAATGGTAATAAGCTCCCACTATATGGCTGCTGCCCCCATGGCTTCAACTGTGCATGTTTGAGAAGAAGCATCCAAATCCTAGGAGTCATTAAATAGTCATAGTGAGTTTATTTTGAGATCCTTTTCTAATCTCATGCTCTCGTGCATGGAGACATTTTCGGGGTGAATATGATTCTTATTTCAGATCAATATGAGTTAATATGTGTTTGAGAAATGAGATGAGATGAGAAAATGCTCTTCTTAGTGTTAAAAAGAGCTCTTTTGCATCCAGGAGAAATAAAAGGTAGAAATATGAGATCTCTTCTTGCATTTTGCTTTCCTATTATTTATTGGTCCCCAAAGAACAAATGTTCTTTCCACCTGCCTCCTCCACGGGGAGGACAGAGCACAGGGTCAGCTACAGAACAGTACTCCTGGAGAACATTTTTTATTTTTGATATCAAGATTATTAGAGTAGTATTATAGTTTAATGAGTCCCAGTCCAGTGTAAGAGGCTCAGTTGTGTGTGTGTGTGTGTGTGTGCATGTTTAATAGTGTAGTCTCACCTTACCATAACACGTTACTGATAACAGATGTTCACACAGCTGCTCACCCACCAACCACATTGTTTGTGTCAGTGTGTATGTGTATGTATGATCTAAACTCCTAGATATGAGACAGCAACAACTCTTCTATAATACATAAATACATGTTCTCTTAGGAAGTCGCTCTCTTTCATACAATACCTGTATTGTCATCATCTTGTCACAAACTATGAGACTTACATTCTATGGACTTGCATAAAGTCCAACTTCCTTCATTTTGTCCTCAGTAGCTTTCATGAGATACCATTCCATCACCACAGGACATCATTGTTCAAAACTCAGCTCCTGCGTTCACACCTCCTGTCTCACCCATCACACTCCAACAATAGAGATTTCCTCCATTCCCTACACAGCTGCTCTGCCACAGACCCCTGAAAGTATACCTGCATGTGAGTGAATGATAGATAGATAGATAAATAGATAGATAGATAGATAGATAGATAGATACTATAGATAGATAGATAGATAGATAGATAGATAGATAGATAGATAGATAGATAGATAGATACTATAGATAGATAGATAGATAGATAGATAGATAGATAGATAGATAGATACTGTAGATAGATAGATAGATAGATAGATAGATAGATAGATAGATAGATAGATAGATAGATACTATAGATAGATAGATAGATAGATAGATAGATAGATAGATAGATACTGTAGATAGATAGATAGATAGATAGATAGATAGATAGATAGATAGATAGATAGATAGATAGATAGATAGATAGATAGATAGCAGCGTGTGAATGAATGGATGGATATGGAATGGTACATATATACAGAGTTAATGAATGGCAATGACTGAATGTGAAAGGGAATGAAGGAATGAATGTGTGTGTGTGTGTGTGTGTGTGTGTGTGTGTGTGTGTCAACACATTAAAACCAGACAGTGATGGCCTTTGGTCATGACAATAGCATCTTATTTGAGAAGTGACAATAACTGTACGTTGGGGACTGTAGGTTGGCAAAGCCTCTATGACACCTGTCTGACACTGGCATTGTACTGTGGTACAATACTGGTACTGTATGAATGGCATTCAATAGATGCTTGAAATGCATTGATTATTCTTTTGTTGACGGTGACATCCCCTTCAACATTTGGAACTTTTTAATTACAAAGGAAGTTAGCAGACTCATCAGTACTAATAAATAAGAAACAGAAAGAAACCGAACGAGTTGAATCTTTACACAGTGAATAAGAGGAACCAAGGTTGGTGGACATTTGGATTAGTATTTATTGAAATTCTCCCTGCTACCTCTGGCTGTCTGACCACAACCAGGACACAGGGATTAGTGTGTGTGTGTGTGTGTGTGGGTGTGAGTCCGTGTGTGAGTCCACCTTGTCTTTATGCCCATGCCATGCTGGCACCGCCATCTGCTGCCCGTCGAAGTTCTGTCCTGCCCAGCAAAAAGACACACACACACACACACACACACGCACACACACACAGACAAACGCGCACACACACACTCTCTGTATCCTGGTTGTGGTCAAGACAGGCAGGTGGCATCACAGCAACTGACCAACGGTTGATACACACATGCTGCGTCCTATACACTGTGGTCTACCTACATAGCCTCTCTCTCTCTCTCTCTCTCTCTCTCTCTCTCTCTCTCACACACTCTCTCTCTCGCTCCCTCTCTTTCTAGATGTGCACATTTGCCTGAATAATGCGCTGAAAGGGTGTCTGTGTCTGTCTGTCAGTCCTTCTGTCTGTTGTCTGTATGCCATTTGGCCCATTTCTCTTCTTTGGACTGAGAACATAGGAACTGTTGTCACAAACACCAAACAATGTGTGTGTGAGTGTGTGTGTGTGTGTGTGTGTGTGTGTGTGTATGTTTCAGAAGACAACTCTAAAAAAATAACTCCTTAGAGGGGTGTCAGATGGCAGGCGCTTGTGTTACTGTGTGGAAGGGGGGAGGTGGATGGAGAGATGATGGGGGTGGATGAAGGAAGGGATAGGAGGGATAAGGGAGGAGGGGAAGACTGCTCTGTTCTCTGCTCTTCAGCTTTTGTTCTCCTAGATAATAATTCTCCACCCCCCTCTTAAACACAGGACGCTCCTCCAGTCTGGACGAATCAGTAACGTTGAAGCTTTAAAGCATATGCCTTGGTTATGACAACTAATAATACCTGGTTTTCATTGGATTTATGTCTTTATTAATTGAACTCAAATGACAACACAGACAATGAATTGATACTTGTGTTGAATAGACTCACTACAATGACATGTATATAGTTCTGCAGCTTGCTAATGTCAAGATGGTTGAGTAAATGACCCAACCTCTGCTGCCCTTTGACTCTTCAGCAAATCTCCAGCAAGCAAGATGATTTAGTGTGAGTGCGCAAGTGTGTCAGATTTCTCATATTCAATTCTAAATGCCCCGAGATGCCCTAAAAAAAAAAACCCAACGTGTTTTTAATTCAGGCCAAATCTGAGCAGGGGGACAACATGTGGCCAAGTCACTGCCAAAAGCCTGGAGGCCAACCCTCAATGTGCCGGCACAATGTTTCAAGACTAAAGGAAACTGAAATCCTGTGAAGTAACGTGATATTCTCTGTTCCGCAACCAGAGTATTGTAGAACAGAATAGAATAGAATAGAATAGAACAGAATAGGGGAGGGAGTGGGAGAGGAAAGAGAAGAGAAGAGATTGTTACACTCATCGTACTAAGACATTCAGCGAGGTAGGGTTCAGCGAGGATGGAATCGTAATGACCACAATCTCTGCCCTCAAATGTCTTTTAAAAATAGGTGCTGGGTATGTGAAGGCAAACCGTGTTGGGGTTAGGGGGACGTTACAATTATTGGATCTCACAGTGAAAACACTGTTATTCTGTTCCACCGTGACCTGGTTGAGTAGAGCAGCATCTGCAACCCACATGAAATCTAAAAATACTCCCGCACCATTGACTGCTACTATGCCCTGGCCTAGGTGGGTAGATGAATAAGTGCAGTGTGTGTGTGTGTGTGTGTGTGTGTGTGTGTGTGTGTCGAAAAGGAATGGGCTGTGTTTTGAGGTTAGCCACTGTTTCTTTTAATAGCCTCAACCAATGTACTATTTATCTTGTTGTCATAGAAAGATTTTCATAGATGCATGTGTTTATGCTTGTGTGTGTGTGTGTGTGTGTGTGTGTGTGTGTGTGTGTGTGTATACTGTCAACCAATAGGTGATAGACCTAAGGTGCTACCCTAATAGTAGAGAGGTATTTCAACTTTTTTTTCCTGAATCAACACTTTAGTTAAACTGGAAGTTAACTGTAAAAGTAGTGGAAGTGGGAGATAAAGCCAGTAAAAATCAATCTGCACAGGTTACCATCTCAATAAAAGATACAGTAAAGACACATGGACTTGATTAGCATTTTCAGTATGAAGGATCATACAGCTGCTCTTACTTCTTCATGGGGCAAGGTATTGTTCAGCTAGTTACAAGGAAATGGCATTTCGGTGATGTCTCGCTTCCGTAATTCCATGTATTTCCTGTTGGGACAGGATACTGGGGTGGGACTAAATTCTGGGAGGGACTGTTCAAAAGTGGGTGGGGGTGGACCATAACAAACATGGAAAGTGACTCAGAAGAACTGGATAGCCTTTCATTTCATTGTAGAGGACCACTTGCCTCCTCTAAAACATGTTACCCCTGTTATTTGAGCAATTCAAGGAGTGCCACAGTGCCACTAGTGTCACTGTGAAAGTTATGAAGTGGAGGTTTTAAATGTTGGGAGGGGGAGTATGTTCACAAATCTGTGGTGATTTTATTAGTTAGAAGTTGTACGTTACACCATGAAGTAACCTGTAAATATACACCATTTTCCAGGAAGTATGGGATTTTGATATGAAACTATGAGAAAATATTTTTTTGTAAATTTGTTTATTGTTAACTAGGTGCCCGTTGTGATATGGACAATTAGTTCATGTTTTTCATTTCCTTGTGAGCCTATTACAACAACAGCAAAGTACAAGGTAGCCTATGTCAACAGGAGAAGGTACAGTATGTGAAATATGTGTTAGTGTGTCTCAGGTATGCTGATTGTCTGCGGGTGATTGTGAGTGCATGAGTTTGAGTTTGTGAGCGAGTGAGTGTGCGTGTGCATGCGCGTGTGCATGTGCATGTTTAAATGCTCATGAAATTGTGTTTGTGTACGTGTCCGTGTCCATGTCAAACTGCGCGTGTTTGTGTGCTTTATATTTGTAAATATAAGTGTGTGTGTGTGTGTGTGTGTGTGTAGTCTGTTGCTGTGGTATTCAAAAGAGGAGCCGAGCCTCCTGTCATACTCGTGTTACATTTGTCATTGATGCCAGGAAGAACTATAGCTTCCTCTCGCGATCCTTCTCTTTCTCAGACCCCAAGCCCTTTGCTTACCAACATGATCGACAGCAGCAGAACCATTCCAGCCAAAACAAAAACATGCACTTAATTTGGATGAAATATCGTATTTCCTCTTCTCCAACTCGGTTATGCCGAGAGAGAATTTGTCAGACAGCTACGGTTAATATGTTGTGCACTCCTTGATTTTTAGCACATTTTGTTGCAGCACAAAATAGTTTGCAATTATCTGGGATTTTAGGAAAATTATATTAATTTATGTGAAGCTATGAAGAAGAAAATAACATTGTTTTTTTAATTGGAGTTTTATTTTTTGTTTAAATCATGTTCATATAATATTTAGGTTGTAGTTACGTGTTTTGAACTATGCATATATATTTCTGTTTTATATCACATTAACATCAAATAATCCTAAACTCATTTTACTCACTTTTTAATTTTCAGAACAAAGTTTAAACACATTTTAGGCTGGCATAGATTCATAGTACACACTTGGTATTAGGCTACATGTGTAATCTATATGGGTCTGTTAAGAATAAATTAATACTTGAAATACTTGAAATTATACTAGATTTTTGTAGTTTAGTAGTCTGATTATACTGATCACCGACTGGAAGTCATAGTTTGCCCACGATCGATCACCGTAGATTAGTTCTCTATACTAGGCTGTTGTAAATTTATCTTAACTACTTTTCAATTTTCAAATGTTTTGAAGCCTCCCGAATAGCTCTCTACCCTCTGACTCAATAACAGCCAAGAGTAGTGTTATTAGACAGTTTATTTGTAGTTTTTCCAGCTATAATATTTCCTGTCTCTCACACACAACATAGGAGAGAACACACACACACACACACACACACACACACACACACACACACACACCACAAGCAAGGAGAGCAAGTCTCTGTGTGTCTGTCTCTGTCCATTTACCGTTACCGTTTACCGTACAGGTGCGGAGAGCAGCGGGTGAGTCGGGTGCCACCGCTCCTCCGCCAATTAGGAGAACCGAGCATGACCACGTGAACAAATCCGTTGTCTAAATTCCCGTTCAGCGGTGAGCAGCGCGGAGTGAGCGGCGGCACTGTAAACCACATTGACTGGGAAGTAATAACGGCAGGCAAACGGAGCGGTGTGCAGGTAATTTGCTTTCTCGCTACACTTTTTGAACCACCTCTGAAAAGACAGTGAAATGCAGTTTGATGGGTGACTGTCGGACGTTTCTTACCGCTGGTGTGGAGATTAATTTGTCGTCGTTTGCGGGTGAATTCTTCTTCTCCCCCGATCCGAGGACAGGACAAACGACATCGGCTGGTTGCTCTGCACCGTCTGCGCATTAAAACTCAGCCACCCCCTCTCTCCTGTCAGGCCCAAGGCTATTGATAGTTGACAGAAGCCTGGTAATCCCTGACTGATCTGGCTGACCGGCCAGAGCCATTTGGGATCCAAGAATGTTGATTGAACTTTGTTTTTTATTTGGAACCGCCCGCATAGATTGAGGCTGTGTTGGCGAGCAGGTCTTTTTTGGTGCTGCAGCCAGGCAAGCATGGGGAGCTTTTATTCTTGAATTATTTATAAGACTGTCTGGGAGAGAGTAATGCTCCTCTTGGATGGAGAGAGAGAGAAAGAGAGAGAGAGGGGGAGAGAACATCATCATTATTTTTAATCGTGATTTC
Source organism: Hoplostethus atlanticus (assembly GCA_034670405.1). Classification (NCBI taxonomy): domain Eukaryota; kingdom Metazoa; phylum Chordata; class Actinopteri; order Trachichthyiformes; family Trachichthyidae; genus Hoplostethus; species Hoplostethus atlanticus. The sequence goes on from JAXDDX010000008.1 coordinate 2,760,695, forward strand.
CCATTCCTAATTGCCATTGATCTACTGCAGCTCATATTTTTCTCATCTTAACTCGGGAAAACGAAATATACAATATACTTACATGTGTTTTTTTTAATTATTTTAGCCAAAAAAAGTAATATTGATTGTACATTTATACAAATCCTTAAACACCTACGGGGTTTTCCTGTGTTTGTGGCTGTGTGATTGTTGTTCGCGGTTCTTCTGTCGTGCACGCCACTGCCCCCCAATCCCTTTCACTAACAAAAAAGCGCATTTGCCCTGCTCTGCTCTGCTTTACAGCCCTACTACACTAGAATGAATTGACCCTGTCTGCGCCTGCGCAGTCCTACCATTCATCTTTAGGGATCTCGTGCGAGAGGAAATAGCGAGAAACCAGCAGGCGGCTCGCGCAGCCCGGTTGTCAAGGCACTCTGACTGTAGTTGCTGCCGGACGTTGACAGCTTGGATTTGGTCTCATTTGTCGGAGTAGTAGCAAGTCCTGACTCTCGCATATTCGGATTTCTGGTTTTGGGCTACTCGACAGTTTATTCTTAACTCCGTAAGTTGGTTTATCTTTCTTTTATACGTTTTTATCATGCTATATTACGCTACATTTATGTTGTAGCGCTGTCATCTCAGGAGAGAGGGGAGAAGAGTGTAAAGTTTTTCTGTGTCTGGCTTGGTCTTGGGAGTTTGGAAGTTGAACTAGATTTGTCCCGGCAGTTGGTCTGATTTGTTGTTGTTTATTTTGTTAATTTGTTGCTGCTTTTGACTCTTCCGAGCGAAGAAGCAAAATGAGGAACTTGCGCGTGATGAAATTTTAACTTTTCTCCTTGTGTGCGTCCACAGTGTTTTCAACCAGTGTTTGCAGAAAATGTTGTTTTTGTGTTTGAACTAAATTTAACCGTTCTGTGCTGAGATAAAAAGAGACGGAAGGTAGAAATTGAGTTTAATAAACACAATCGGCCTTAGCTCATCTTTTTATAGCAGGTGTCTCAGTCTCACTTCCGCACTGTACTGTGAGAGACAGTCCAAAGTGAACCCCTGTGTCTTTTTTTTTTTTACCGTTAATATTACTGAAGTTCTTACTTGATATTTCATCGGTGTTTGGTTATTTATGTATTTTGTTTGCTGTCGATTGCATCTTCTTTTTTGCTTCCGTGAGGCAATGGTTTAGGGAACCAATAGCAAAACACCAATTTTCATCATCGAGGTTATTTCCTCACAGCGCTTTTGCCTCGTCTGTGATGTTTGTGTGTGTGTGTGTGTGTGTGTGTGTGTGTGTGTGTGTGAAGTGAATGAATGCAGGAGAGAGAGAAATGTTGCTCGCTACCTGCTGAACCAGCTTGTGAGCATACCAAAGCCTGTGTGGTATTACTGTTTGGTAATAATGAAACAGCGACTCTAAAGAGTACACAAGACAAACATGCCGGTAGTAATTGTACCATAGTTTCTATAGGGATACAGTGTTAACCTCTGTAGGGGTTTTCCCACCTTGCCCGTACCGCATGATTTTGTATACAATTCCTGTGTGGTGAAACAACAGTGCAATAGATCTGTAATGAGCAGGTAGGCTTAAAAATTAGGACTATTACAGCAGCATGTCTGTGCTTGTTTATCTTATATTTAATTGCTGATAGTTTAATTATTTGTTCTTGTTTTTGAATTACTGATTGATCAGGATATGTGCTATTTGGTCTCAGTTGTTCAACCGTCCTCACTGTTTTGTGTTGGTTTCAGTAGTTTATCTGTGGCATGTGGTCTTGGGCTTGACTAATGACCCGTTCACTTAAGGATGGGGATGTTTAGGTTTGCTCCACCCTACTATGCCCTGCCACAAGTGTAGGTGTCCCTGCTAATACACTCGGCCACACCCTGTCCCGCCGAGGGTGAGGGTGTCTTTGTTTTTTTTCACCCAGCCCTGTTCAGCTATGCCTTGCTTCATTAGATATAGGTGATTCATAGAATGCAAATACACTTCTTTAGTTGTTGTTTGTCACAGCCACTTTGATGTACTCCTTTTGTTTCATGTGGTATACTATGTGAATGTGCAGGAGAGCGTGTGGGGGGCTGTGGGGTGGGGAGAAAGATGGAGATGTATCCTTGGTTTTGGTTTGTGTGTCTTTGATTTTGCATTCTTGCCTCTCTCTCTCTCTCTCTCTCTCTCTCTCTCTCTCTGCGTGTGTGTGTTTGTTTGTGTTTTATCCTCTGGGGTGACTGATGGACAAACAGCCCTGCAGCAGCATTAAAAGTGGGGAGTGACAGAGTAGCAGTGACTGAGCCAGGTTGAAAAAGTGTGTGTATGTGCGTGCGTGTGTGTGTGTGTGTGAGTGTGTTGGGAGCTCCCATGAGCAGATTGCCATGGATTGGCTTGGCAGTGAACTCCCTCTCAGTATTGACAAGATAGCAGGATGAGAGAGAGCTGGTATTGTAGGCTCACAGACCAGAAAGAGCACACCACATTTCTTTTTTGTTCTTTATTGAAAATCATAATTTATAAATGCCATATAAGGGATAATTCAACTTCAATAATCCAAGTTTGTCTAGGCTACCAGCTACTCTGGAAGGTAAACAAACATCACTCGGTGGTTGTTTTTGTATTGTAAAAATAAAATTGGTTGGTAAACAGTGGTAGTGTCTGACGAAACCACCAGACTCTCTTTCTCTCTCATGTCTTGTCTCTCTTGTTCTAATCTGTTCCTGAATTCCACACCGAGGTGAAAGGATACAGGAATGATTGCAGTGTCTGGTGGCAGGGGCATTTTCCCTCTGCCAAGAACCATGCTTCCTCTTGTGAAACACACACACACACACACACACACACACAGAGACACACAGAGACACACAGAGACACACACACACACACACACACACACACACACACACACACACACACAAACACAACACACACACACAAACACATATCCCTCTTTTGATGGCTTTGTTCTCCAGCCAGTTAGAAAGATTTTTCTTTGGAGGTGTTTATGTGAGGAAAGCTGTTTTTGTTTCTGCAGATGGAACGCAGCGTGTGTGTGCATGTGTGTGGCGACCGACGAGAGTTGAAACTGAGAGATAGTCGGCTAGATAGATCTGAGTCAGCAGGGTGCAGATAGCTCCTTTTTAATGCCAAGTGGGGAAATATTCTAAACAGCAGCACTCTCTCTCTCACTATCTCCCCCCTCTCACTCTCTCCTATATCACAGCACCACTGGGAGCTTTCCCCCAGCTGACTGTTGTTCTTACTGGAACCTTGGCAGCCAGCTGCCATATCAGGCCAATTAGGGAAGCTTTTACTAAAGCTCCAGCCAATTGGATTAGTGCTACATTTCCTTGCCAGATGAGACTCTAAATGTGCTGCTGTATGCTAGAATCGGAGAACCGGTAGGCAGACTCCTGTTTCGCTGATAGGCACTGGGCATCAGAATACACACACACACACACACACACACACACACACCAAAGGATGTGTGTGTGTGCTACTGTGCATTGTGTGCTACTGAGTGTGTGTCATTGAGATTCTAAACTGTTTAGAATTGTATTGTATAAACCAGAACCCAAGTAGCCGAGTGACACTTCAAACACACACACACACACACACACACACACACCAAAACAGAAAATAGATCTGAACCAGGCCTGCTTGAGATAGAGGGATGACAGCAAAGAAAAAAGGGGGAAAGGGAGTTTGACAGAGACTGGAGCAGAGAGAGAGAGAGATAGAGAGAGAGAGAGAGAGAGAGAGAGAGAGAGAGAGAGAGAGAGAGCGAGAGAGAGGGAGAGAGAGAAAGGGAGATGGCCATGTAAGGTCTCCTACATTCAGACATAAGTCAGGGGCCTGTACCACACAAACACTCAACCTGAAATGAACTGTTCAGGGTTTGGTCTCTCAAATCACTCTTAACTTGAACTGTGTCTTTGTTCTGCCGACTTACAATGGATCAAAGATGGACTCCGTAATAAAATGCATTGGGGAACTTATAACCAAACCACAACATTCACTCTCATTTTTACTGTTTAGCAAAGCTGTGATTTCCCCTTTGTATGAATGACAGATAGTTAGCTTGCTAGAGAATACAGGTAGCTTGGAGAATCCAGTTGACTTGGCAACTGCAGACAGACCAATGAATGAAAAGCACAAGGACATGCTGAGACACTTGTGACACATCCCTGTGTTCATAGATTGCTTGTGCATTTTTTTCCCCTTTATTGTGCTCTACAGTGTTAATTTTTAACTTGCTGCCAAAACATGCTATTGTGTGTCCTTAAGGATAATTTGTTATGTAGACATTCAAATGTAGGCTTTATTTGTCTCCTAATATGCAATTAGTATCTTAATAGCATTTTCATGAATTGTTATATGAATTACAAGCTGCTACTTGGCTTAATGTTAAAAATGAATTGTGAAATGAATGTAGAAGCAGAGTTAAAACAAAGTTGTTCAATGAGTAATGCAACATTATTTAATAGATTGAGCTTAATATTTATTTAGTTATATATAGTTTTATATATAGTTTTCAGGAAAGTCCCGGTGTGGTATATCAAATGCTTCCCTCACATGTGATCAATCACAACCTTTAAATGTGCAACATGCAACATGCACCCATATAGCCAAAAGGAAAGAGATGGAGAAACAGGCAACTCTGGTGGGAAAGAAAGAGAGAAACCTTACATAGACCATGTTTGAAAAAGAAAATGACGACCAAAGTGGAACGGAATGGATAGGATAGGTTAGAGAGGAAAATCCTTCTCCCAAGTCTGAACGTGAAAGCATTGTTTTAATTCCTAAAAGTGGATCATCGGCTATCATTTAGAGATGATTTTCAAACCAGGTGACACAGTACAGACACAGTGTAAAGTTTGCCACAGGGTTGAGGCTGTGCCCCAAAATAATAAAATAGTAATTATTTATTATTTGAATTTTGTAAATAAGGACCACAATAATAGCAAGAGTGAAAACAAGACTTTCTGACTGCTGCTATTTTGAGAAATACTGCAGTGTAAAAAGGGAAAATATATATAGCAAAAACTATAAAAAATAAAATAAATATAAAATAATTGTGTTATCTGAAACCGACACAAATAATCAGGATTAATAATCATGATCACAATTTTTAGCAAAATAATTGGGATTATATTTTTTGCCATTATTATGAATCCCTACTCCCTACTAATGCACAAGCTTCAGTTTTCTTAAAATTTGCATTGCTACATTTTAATATAATATGCATTCATACAATAATTCTAATTATATAACAGCATCTAGCATTATGGAAAAGGTAGCAAGGAGTGGAAGGGTAGACATTGAGCAGAGAACGGGGGGGTGGGGGGGGGGATTGGAGTAGGTGCTGACATACGGAAGGAAAGCGAGGTGAGGTGTGGATGGGTTAAAGAAGTGGAGGCGTGGCATCACCAGCTTCCGACAGCAAACCAAATACTATCCTTGTAGGTTCAAATCCAGCTTGTGAGCTCTCTAATCTAATACAGTAGATATATACAAATGATACAGAAAAATGTAAAAAATGCAGAGAGATAGTGTGGAAATTGGCCATGGGAGCACTAGGTGGGGTGAAGGGAAAATACGCAAAGAAGGGAAGAAGTGAGTGGAGGAGTCTAGGAAGAAAGTAACTAGTGAAACAGTGAGTGGGTGGAGAATGGGTGAAGAGCGTGTCCTTCATCTTCAGTTTGACAGTGAGATATGGGAGGCCCATCTGCTCTGTCACTCTGCTACGGTAGCTCACTGAGTGTCATCTCTCTGCTCTGCCTTGTACACAGACGCACACACACTGACATCAACATGTAACACATACACATGTTGATACCACACACACACACACACACACACAGCCCACCCCCCTCTCTGCATGTCTGAGCTCTGCTTACTGTGTCAAATAGAGTTTAGACCAGGGAAACTATAGCTTGCCCTCAGTCAGACTTCCTGGAAGACAGGGCTATTTATTCAAACCAGACCAAGTATGGTCCACATGACATGACATAATGGGGTGGCAGTAGTTCTTAAAGAAGTGGGCTTGTGACTGGAAGGTCATCGGTTAGATTAACAACGACAACAATGAAAATATGAATGTACTAGGGCTATGATTTATAGTTATACTCTTGCACAGGAATTTTTAAAACTTTGTCCGAGAGAGCTGTAGTCTTCCTTCATTAGACCAGTCTAAAGAAAACATATTTGTACTCCTTTCACATGGAAACCCACCAGAAAAAGACCTGGGACCAATGTTGGGTCCTGGACCATGGTTTGAGAAACCAGGCATTAGATGGTAATAAGGACTGGATCTCTGGAGAAATGAAAAGAAATAAAATGATACTTCAGAGGATAACCTTCAAACCAATTAGATAAAGTGAATGTTTCATTTAATACTTTTTCTTTGTGAGGGTGCGCGTGCCAGAAATGTCTCTACTAGAAAGAACCATTGACCACTGTTAGCAGATGAATTGCTGCTTTCATGTTAAACTGTGGCAGGAGATGGTGATTGTGTGCATGTGTGTGAGTGTGTGGGGGGGCGGGGTTGGGGGGGCTGGGGATTAGGACCTTTATCTAATAAAGACAGATTTATGTGGTTCTTCTCTCGCTCTCTTAGGCACACACACACACACACACACACACACACACACACGCACGCACGCACACACACACTTGATTTGCATGTGGCACAGCCTCTTGCTAGTTGAAAATTGTAGTGTGATTTAATGTTTTTCTAATTTTTGTGCAGCCCTTCATCCCTCCTCTAAGCTTAGGAATGACCGTATGCTCACCAAGAGACCACAAGAAATCCTTTAAAATAATGGGAAATTCTATCAGATCAATGAAACAAGGTTTATTAAATAATCTTAAAAATAACTGAATTCTGAATTACTTGAAATACAAGTTCAAAGTGTGGTTTCATTAAACAAACTTTGGGTTTGTGTGCTGTGGATTCATACTGTATATGACCACCGGCTCTGATAGTACACAATGTACATTATTAATGACAAAGACTATATGCTAACATTATGTACTAAGAAGGATGACGTGGGCATGTGTGGTTATACACATGGATACGTACATACGCTTGGACAGACAGATACACAAATGCACTTTTCATATGCTGGTGCTATATCCTCCCCTGTTGTGTCTATTGTGCTTGTTGGGAGGATGGGGATAAAAGCAGAGAATGCAATAGAGCAGCACCCTCTCACACATGCATGAATGCGCACACTCACTGTCTGTCTCTACTTAGTGTCAAAACATTGCTGCTTATTATTCCTTGCTGTCTTTCAGCTTACAGTTCATTCTCCTTTTGTTCATTGTGACACTTTATTAAACAGCAGAGACAAAGAGAGTAAATAAAAGAGAATCAAAGGACAAAATGTATCCGTATTAAAATATCTATCCTCTATTGTATCCTACTAAATATCATCTTTCCCTCTCCAGTCTCCAGGCCATATTTGAGGATGGGAGGACATTTACCATATGGCATGGGGCACGGAGTGGGGGACAATGCTGCTTAAAGTTGAACCATAGACAAGGTGCAACTGTGAAATATGAAAGACTCACAGGAAGGATTTCGACACCCATAAACTAGGATTCATTTGAAAGTGGTTAAAAACTAAAGTTTAACTTATCTTCACTTAGTTTATCTTTCTGTCTAATAGACCATAGTTCTAAAAGCTATATCTATTGCTCCCTTAAGGTGTATGTCGATAGTGTTCATTCCTTCTTCCTGGGTCTACAACACAGAGTGCTGTCTCCCCTCGAAACCTCTCTACTTCTCCTTAGGCACCTTCTGTCCAGTCCAGTGTGTGTGTGTGTGTGCGTGCATGCGTGCGTGCGTGCGTGTGTGTGTCTTTTTCAATGAGGTGTAAGATAGAGTCAAGTCAAGTCAAACATATTCTTAAAGAGCTTATAACAAACAGCTTGGTCATAAAATAAGAAACAGACAGAAACACAGATAAAGCAAGATAAAAACAAGAAACAAACATCAAAAATGTTGCGGAGGAATGATTCTTGAGATAAGGTAGAGTGCAAGTTGTCCTAAAAAATAAAATTGTATCTGGACTTACATATCAAGACTGTCTGATCTCCTAAAATTGGCAGGAAGCTTTGGAACAAGCTTTGGAACAAGCTTTGGAACAAGCTTCCTAACAGAGAAAGAAAAGGCTCCAGCTACCAGCTCTTTTCTTCTGAATGTAAAGAATGAGTTGTGTATCCTGTGAGGATAGAGTTTGTTGGGGCTTATAGTGAAGTGGTATATTGTGGGTCATGTAATGATTTGATTTAGCGAACCTTATCTTATCTTGTCTTGCCTTGTCTTGTCCGGTCTTGTCTTATTCTGTACAGTCCCATGGTGCATTTGTGGCAATGATAGTTCCTTCAGATTACAAGAGGATTGTGGTGGTTGTGTCTTAATTCTTTTTAACTTTTACTTCTGTCTAACATTATGGACTTTGGACATGTGTACATTCACAATATGGATTAATGATATTTTTCAGAATGCATATTGAATGCCAGGAGGTGCTAAGGTGATATTTACTGTTTATTGTCTGTTTATTTATTGTAATGATTCCAGTGGTGTATTACCAGTTCATGTGGCCTGATGCTACTCAGCATTGTTGGTGAATGTTTGCTTTCCATGGTGCTGAAATTCTTAGGTTTCATCAGAAGTCCAGGCTCTAAGTGGAGCTAGGCTATATGTTTGCTACTGTACTAGCTGCTAGATGTCAGACAGTCTTTTACTTTGGGATTATTGTGGTGGTCATTGCACTGGTTGGTGCATTGACTGGTTGGCTGTCCAGTCATGTCTACAATGTTGGGCCAAGCCAAGTCTACAATGTTGGGTTCATGGCAACATGGCTTTCTTGACATCATGATTTTATTATTGAAGGCAGGCTGTCATTTTTGCACTGTATAATTATTTAATGCTACGCTGCTTTAGTCTCACAAATTATGGCCATGCTCTACAAGGCTCGGGAGTTACTCAAGGCACTTATGTCCTACTTAGTACTACTTTCTCATCGTATGTTATATTGTACTGTATTGCTTTGTTGTATATATATATATACATATGTGTGTGTATATCACGTGATATGTATAGTTTGCTGTCTTTTGTATGTCCTGCCCTGTCCCCTTATACTAAATGTGAGGTCTTGTCCCTGTGAGCCAGTATGTACTTTTATTGTACTTGTTGAATAAAATTACTGTGATTCTGATGTGTAGACTAGAGGTTTGACCGTGGTGACCATGCCTGAGACCAGGATAATATAATCCTGGTTACTTGGTTAATTTTTTAATAAGTTGGATACAGAGTAATACATTGCACTAATTAATAATAAAAGAAAAAAAAGTGTGGATCAGTTTTACTTGGTTAGTAAAAGAGAGAAAATGCCGATGGGATGTTTCTGTGGTGAAAATACTGTTTTGGATATTGTAATGAAATGATTGTCAAAGGAGAGGTCTGGATCAAAAATAACTCCAAGATTATTTACAGATTCCTTTGGAGAAACTGCAGCCTTTGAACTCAAGTGAGAGGCTTGATAAGTGAGTCTTTTGCTGCTTAGGATGCAAGATGCGCATTTCGGTTTTATCTGCATTCAGAAGAAGAAAGCTGTTTGTCATCCATCTTTTGATGGATTTTGATTTGATTTGATGGATTGCATTTTGGGGGAACGGTTTGGGAAGAGCAATGCATTGAGATGGGACCTGGGATGGCTGTAAGGGGGTGAAATCTTCAGCAGGAAGATTTTGGCAGTGTACAGAGACTGTTTATCATGAGCTTTGCGGAGATGTGAAACGCTTTGGGTCGGCAAATGAGGCGCTTGGAGACTCGAGCAATGTTATTGTGCTAAGGGAAAGTAATGGGGAGGCGGGAGCAAAAATAGACATCTGATTTTAAAATGAAATAAATACACAGAGAGAAATAGAGCGAGCGAGAGCGCGTGTGCGTGTTTCCAGTGAATCGGGAAACTGGGAATCCATGCCATGTTTTCTTTTCCTTTTCAATGGACCGCTATGCGTCGCTTGATGATGACGACATGATGTAGTCGGCAAAACAGTAGGGAGAAGACGTCGACATTCAGGGCAATTTGTAGACGTCAGGAAAGAAAGCAGGATAGTGAGTGTGGAAATGGGTAGCTTGAATAACTTTCCTTCACCGGGAGAACTGTGCGCCCATCAGACTCGTGAGAGACAAATCTCCTTCGAGGCCTGTCAGTCTCAGAATGTCAACCCGGAAGGCTTAGCACTGCTAACAGAGTTTGGCCGAGCAAAACAATCAGCAAACTCGAGAGGCCAGTTGTTATCTAGAAGAAAGCAGAAGTGCATGAGAAAGAGAGAAGCCCAAACACTTTATTTTAGCAGGTGCATGTCATGCCCAACCTATTCGAGCAAAGCAAACTTGATGTTTATCCGACGGCTTTTTGCCGGGTTCGGGATCCCGATTCGGAAATAGGCCACAGCCCACTATTTTATGTTAGCGAATTAAGGTAAATCATTTACAGACCAAAATACCAATAGCATAATGTGTTCATTCAGAGAGAGGCAGCGCTCCGTCTGGGAAATAGCACAACGGAACAGCGCGCAGGCTTTAGCAGAGCAAGTCACAAATCACACAAATAACTCAAATGAGATTACATAATATAATAATATTTTCCTTTGACATGGGTTACTCTGTCCCTTGAATACAGTTTGTTACTCATATACCTCTATTGCAGGCCCCTGATCTTGGGAAGAGCAGGGGGGCCTGATCTTGATCAGTAGTAAATAATCAATCCTGATTTGCACTTGAACGTGGAAGTATTTTGCTTTTTACATTTAATGCATTATTTTTTTTTTATACCACAGACAGGTTATTGTTAATAGGGAAGTAAATACACGTGCACATTTTTGGAGAGCTATATAAAAATAGTATTCCTCTGATTCCCACCAAGCGAATCCTGAATTTAAGATAGTTTTGTCATTCTAAAATGTCTGTCAGTTTCAGTCATTAGGGCCATGCCAACTGCAGTTAGCTTAGCTACTGACTTTAGACATTTGGACATATATGTATGGATTAGCTATCTTTTTATCAACACCTACCTGCTCATCATGCAACAGTGGGCTGCAAGAGCCTTCAATCTGGTGAGTAGCCTACTATGCACATTTGTAGCTCTCAGCCTTTTGAATATACTTCAATATGTTTTGCCTTTTTGAATATTCTGTAAAAGACTACTGAACGCATAGTCAAGGTGCTAGGCTAGCTGCTCCGTGTAATAGGTGGTGCTTCATTTTAGCCAAGTGTACTATTTCTTCCTGTGGTGATATTTGCTGTTTACTGGATTTTACTAACATGATGTCACCGGTGCCAGATGGTCTATCTGAGCTCACTGATCCTAGAGAACATCATATATTCTTGGTGAAAGAATGTTTGATTTCCATGGTGCTGAACTTTTTATGTTGCATCAGAAATCTAGCCTATGAGTAGAACCTAGGCTATTGTACTACCTGCTATATGCCGGTCTTGTCTACTTTATGTTATGAAGTGGTAACTCAGACCCATGTTAACTTGTTCCCAAAAAGGTATGTTTTGGGTCATTGTCTTGCTCCATCGTAAAACCTGGATTCAACGAGTTCGGTGGCCTTTCTCTGAATATTGGTGGACAATATGTTTCTCTACGCTTCAGCTGTCATTCAGTTGCTGCCATCGCTGGTTACATCAATCAATAATAGCCATTCCATAAGCCATCACACTGCCTCCACCATGCTTGACAGATGAAACAGTATGCCTGAGGGTCCAGAGCAGTTCCTCTCTTTCTCCACACTTTCACCTTTCCATCACTCTGGTAAAGGTTTATCTTTGTCTCATCTGTCCATAAGACTTGAAAACTCATCAGACTCATCTTTATATTTATTTTTACAAATTCCAGTCTTGCCTTTCTGTTCTTGGTGCTGATGAGAAGGTTTACATCTGGAAGTGTAGCCTCAGCCTCGGGCGGCTGTGGCTCAGGGGGTAGAGCGGGTCGTCCGCTAATCAGAAGAAGCGGTTCGATCCCAGGCTCCTCCAGTCCACATGTCAAAGTGTCCTTGGGCAAGACACTGAACCCCAAATTGCTCCCGAAGCTGCGCCTTCGGTGTGTGAATGTGTATGAATGGTTAGATTCCCCTGATGTGCAGGTTGGCACCTTACATGGTAGCACCCTGCCATCAGTGTATGAATGAGTGTGTGATGGGTGAATGTGAATGTAGTGTAAAGCGCTTTGAGTGGTCGGAAAAGACTAGAAAAGCGCTATATAAGTACAGTCCATTTACCATTTGCCTCTGTAATTTGCCTCTCTCAGTCTCCTGTGATATTTTCACACCCAATGTATGGAGATTATCAATCATTATCAATTTGTCTTTTCTCTCATCCTCACAATAGCCTTCTTGATTTTCATACTCACTTCTCTGGCCCTCATCTGAAGTTTTCTTGTCTTCTCTCTTTTAGCTTAACACTTCCACAGAACATATTCCATGCCCTGATACCACAGCTTTCCGTTTATAGACAATTAGGGTAATAGTACTGTACACCTGTGAATGTCTCATGCTTTGGACAACCATGTATCATAAAGCTTTGATGTTTATTACATTACTTGCTGTAAAGCTCTCACTTGTCATTGTACCTTGTATGCTCAGATGGAAATTACTGTCTGTGGCCAGGGAAGAACTGAATAAGGCAAAAAGGCTTTCATAGACCCTACTCTCACATTGTACTATGATGTAAAGCTAAAAGAGATGGTCTCTTGGTGAATTCAAACTGGTTAGGATTTAGCCAAACCTAATAAGGAGCTATCTATGCTTTGTTTAGCCAAGATCTTTTAGGCTCAGACCCTAATCCTGCAGGTCTGGTATTACACTACTCTACTAGTTAATGTTGGTGTTGCACTTGGCTTTATGTGATTTTGATTGCACTTTTGCTTCTGGACATTGTTGCATGTTGTTTGTTTGAACATTTTATGTTTTCAATGTTACAGCTTTCTGGGTCAGGGGTTAGTCCCAGAAAGATCACCTGGTTACATGAAAGATGAATAAAAGTGATTTAATTGTATGTCCCATATGGCTGAAAACCCCCTGAAATTGAAACTGACAATCTGCAGTTTAACTTTGCAATAACCTTACATTCTAGTTTACAATATCTTCAATCATCAAGTTTTCAATATCTTTCCACTTCCAAATTATTATTAGCATGAAGCCAAAACAAAGTGTATTATTGCCCAAATATTTATGGAGCTCACTATATGAGTTGTTCTCACACTATAACCAACAGAAAATCCAGTAACGTTCCTGCTTCCCAGTCTCACACACAGAGAACACATAGTCATTGAGGAAAAAAAACACTATGCAGGGCTTCTGTATGCCTTATACAGAAGCCCTGCATAGTGTTTTTTTTCCTCAATGACCCTCAGTAGCTATTTGCTGTCAAAGGCCTACTGTAGCTGCACTGTAGTGTAGTGTTTCTTAAACTAAAGGTCCTCACATGACAAGGGTAATATTATGCTTTAACGAGTCTGGTTCCTTGGGAGAAACTACATGTAGTATTCTGGCCCTAGGCTAAAGAGGCTGAAAAGATTTAAGATGCCCTGCTCTAGTGTATCAGTTATCAACTGACCAAACAAGATACAAGAGAGAGCAAATTGGTTTTAGCTAGCTAACCCTAACCAAAAGTATTTCTCTGTTCCTGTTTTCCTGTCTGAAAAAATGTTAACACATTTATGCACCATAAATGGGTGTTGGTGTGTTAACACCCCTATCGCCATCACACATGCACTCACACAATGCCTCAATAACCCATGCACAAACACATAAGGGCATATACAGTAGCAGGTTTAGATGAAAAAACATAGATCCCTGAAAGACTGCTGCAGTGCATTACTTATGCCGTAGTCAGCTCAGGCTATTTCTGTTGCCCTCAGTCAGCCAGCCAGCCAGCCAGCCAGCCTGGCAGCAGCCCTGCCCATTTCAGACCAACCCTGCAGGTTAATCCATTTAGTTCATGAGTTCTTAATCATTTTAAGCCTTGGACCCATTTTGAGTAAATTTAGCTCCATCCAGAAACACACTTCCAACATACCTACTCGTTACATGTGTGGACACAGCAGAAACAGGATCCCTGCATATTGAGAAATAGTCTACATCTAGTTTACAAAGAGAGAAATCTCAATAAACAGAAACACAGCAAGTAAGTGGAACAAAGGGAGTTAAAGGTTAGCTTAGTTATTCTGCAGTAGATCGACCTTCACCAAGAACTAATTTGCCTACCCTTTTCGCAGTATTGCTGACATATGCTGAAAAATACTATTGCCCTCGCTATTTAAGATCAAGAGGAAATACACAGGTGGTTAATCCAGACAGTACAAAGCCCTCCTATATTAATTTATCTTTTAGATGTATGGCTCTGGCTAACACACATACAGCTACTGCAGTACATACAGTAGCCAGCTGAACAGAGAATAGAGAATAGTTAGTATGCTTAGAGCATTCTTCAACAATAAAAACTTGAATTACTGCTCAAAAGTGCTGACCAGTGCACGTTGTACAGAGTTTATGGTTTACTCTGTAATAGCTGCAGTGTTGCAGCTTTGGCCATGATAAAAACACAGAAACACAACAGAACATGAAATATTATTTGCATGTGCTTAAAATACATACATTACAAATTAACGATAAATATAAAAAATAACGATTGGGAAGGAGAGTAAGAGGAGGAGAGGAAAGAAAGGGAGACAAAGGAAAGAATAAAAAAAGAGGTTTTTATAAAGGGAGAGGAGGAGGAAGGTGAGCAGAAGTGGAAAGTTATTAAAAGCAGTGATGTGATCAGGAGCAGAAAAAATCTGAAAAAAGGCATGTAGCGATCGATTGAAAATGGGTTGAAAACATAATAAAACCTGTTAATGTCATAAATTACCAGGTAAGGCCATGCAAGTGAAATGAACTGTTTAACAGCCCTGCATCACTTTTTATTATGTTTTTATGGCATTCTAGAATCACCTTTTTTCCCGCTCACTTGCCTTACTTTGTTGAAAAAAAAATCTGTTAAACAGTTAATTCAATTTGTATGGCCTAATGTAATAATGATACATTATTACATTAACCGACAATCATTACTTTATGAAGCGTGTAACATATTTTGATGTAATAATTATATTGACTAATTATTGCATTCTCTTTGCATTCTTAAGATATTACATTATTTAGTTAGTTAGGAAGGAAGGAAAGGTAAGAGAGAAGGCAGATTAGGGGAACAGTAAGGAAAGGTGTGGATAGTTGGAATGGTGGATGGACAGATGGTCAGAAAGATGGAATGGATGTATGGACAGACAGACAAAGCATGGGTGGACAGACAGAGATGGATAGATGGATGATAGATGTTTGAACAAATGGATGGAATGAATGGCTGGACAGTGGAGTAGGAGAGAGAGAGGGCTCTCTGCCTAAATGGCCTGGGATGAACAGAAACTGACTCCTGCTCCCCATTGATACCACTGACTGCCCTCATATACTCTCTCTCTGACACACACACATACACACACACACACACACCATGCATGGACACACTTGAACACAAACAAGCATGGGCAACTGAATATACATACACCTCATGCATGCAGGCTCTCTTTCTCCGTTTCTCTCTCTCTCTCTCTGGGAATTCTCTGACCCAGTTAGCTCCTCCAGCAGGCAGCAGCAGAGTTATTTTTACATATTAACAGGAGACAATAGTTTGTCCTCTGCTCGTCCTCCCCCCAGCCCCCTGCTTCCTCCCTCGCTTCTCCTCCATCTTATCTTAGCCTCTCTCATCCTGTCCTCGCTTCTCTCTTCCCCTCCTTTTGCTTCGTTCCTCCTTCCTATATCCTCGTCTCCCTCTTCTCTTTCATCTTCCTTCTCTCTTCCTTCCTTCTTCCTATCTTTTTTTTCTTTGTTCCATCTGCATCTCCTTTCATTTTCTCTTTCATCTCCTCTCCTCTTCTTAATGTCCTTCCCTCATCTTTCTCTACTCTCATCTTTACTCTTTCCCTTCCTCCCCTCATTCTCTCCTCTCCTCTCCTCTGCCCTCCCCTCCCCTCCCTCTTGCTGATCCTGCTCTCCAGAGAGTTAAGGGACAGAGAGTGGTTTGGTTGCAGGTGTAGACAGGTCATCTGTTCGCCTTCTAATGATGATAGATGGGAGGAGTGGAAAGAGAGAATAGAGACAAAAGTGGAGCGATGGAGGGAGATAAAGAAAAAGCGAAGTAAGAGAGCGCTGTGTGTATATTTGTCTGCGGGCTGGCAGATGGTGGGAGTTTTACTGATATGTTGATCCTCTAGTGTTTATATCAGTCTTGTCATCTATCTGCTAGCAAACATGCACATGCACACATACACCTATGCATGCACACATGCACACACACTCTCTCAGCCTCTGCTTTGCTGTTCTGTTTACAGAAGCAGCAGGAAGCTGGGGCAATCTTTAGAGATCTCTCTCTCTCTCTTTTTCTCTTATCTCCCCCCTCTCTCCCTCTCTTTCTCTCACTCACTCACACTCCGTTTCTTTCGTCACTTTTGGCTCACTATAGCCTTACAGGCTAAGTGTAACTGTGCTGTGGTTTAGTGGTATAATGTATTTCCATCATCTACCTGGACATAACTTTTGCAAGCAGTAGATCACCGTATTATGATGCTGTGTTATCAAATTGGGAATTACCTAAACAGCAGAAGGCACACCCAAAGAAGGACAGACTATAGAACTATAGAAAGTTGCAGACTCCTTATATTTGCTGTGACAACATCCCTATGAAATAGGGAATTAATACAATAAATAGATATATTACCAGGAGGATATTAACATTACAGTGTCTGAAAAGTTACCCATTTTATAAAAACAACTCCTGAGAATGCTACTCTTGATACCTGGAGTAAAGCGAGTCCATCCCCCACAAGAGAAGTCAAGTGGTTTCTCTTTAGATATGTTGCCAATACTAAATGGGCAGTCATGTTGGGTCACAAGCAGTCGCACCAAACACTAGTACAGTTATATTCCCACAGAAACCCCTTTCAGTGTGGCTCACCTTTCTGCTGCCTCACACCTTCGTGCCTCTGTCTGTCCAATGGGGGTGTGTGTGTCTGTGTGAATGTAATTTTGACAGATATGAAGTGTTAAGACCCCATCTGGTGGGGTTACAAGCCAGTACACACATGCATGTACGCACACGCAGACACAGTGGTACAGGCAAAGTACAGGCAAGGAGGCAGGCCGTAGCTATGGCAACCTAGAGGGGAGGAAAATAATTGGGCATGGCTTGGATTTTTGTTAAGAGCTTTGGAGCCTAGGGCGAGACTTAGTCACTCTTCCTCATTCTGTGCATGTGTTCATATGTGTGTGGATATGAATGTGGGTGAGAGAAACATCAAAAGTCAAAATTGTCTTCCTTATTCCCCTCCTGTCTGTGTGAGAGCTCAGTCAGTTGTCAGGCTTGGGGGAACACAGAGTTCATTCACTGCAGCCTGTCTATAAACCTAAAGAAAGATGGTGAATTACCTCCTTTGGTTGCTTACACGTGCATCCTGTAATTGAATTAAATGAAACGCTTCATAGGAGAGATACAAAGCAGCCGCAAAGTAGCTGTGAGTAGAAATAATAGGCATACAGGCATACATTCAGATTTTGCCTTTATAGACATTTTGACTTTTGATGTTTTTGTTGCATTGCTAATCCACAGTAAGTCAGTATAGATGCCGGGGCTTCTACAGTGGTTATCACTAAACCTGTCTCACTCAAAACAGAAAACGACTCACAAAACAGTAAATAAATTCTATTGAATATGTTTCTAGCCAAGATGTCTATCTCTCTCAAGTGATTTAGATGAAGGTCTGTATGTTGCTATTACGATTAGCCTATTCTGTTTCTGTCAAAGTGAGATGAGAACATTTGAAATAGCACGTGTTCAAATCTCTTTTGGGAGGTCTTTTCCATGTCCTCTCCTCAGCGTGTCGACTTTTATTGGTGGCTCAGCACAGAATGTTTTAGTTATGCCTCCCACGCTGCATTAGTGTCAAAGGCACTCTGCAACACAATCTATAGGCTACCGTGCATGTTGCTGTGTGTTTTATCTGCTGTAAAAAGTGATAGTGTTTCTGCAGAATGTAATTTATGAGTGATGATATAGGGGACCTAGGCCTAGACACACGAGTTCCTGTAGCTGTATGGATAACAGAGGGGGCCTTTGGTCATATTTAAACAGAGGTCTCTTTGTAGAGGTTAGTTCACACCCAAAGACTGTGGCTGTGTGTGTGTGTGTGTGCGTGCAGCCTATTCATTTTCAGATCGTGTGAAGTAGAATGTAATTGGTGACATATTGTCAAACACAAAGCGTATGCCTTAATTAAATTGGTCACCAGGTCATTGTGCCTTTGACAGTGCAGGGAACACTATTTGAACAGTGCCTCCTGGGAGTAAAGTAATATACCCAGCAGTAAATTACTCTACAATGCCTGTCTATAAAAGCATAAATGTCTTTTATTGTTGAGTGGAAGGAAACGGTGCTTAGTGTCATTTTAGGTGGCACTGTCTCGTAGGAATTAAGAACAACAGGCAGAGCTTGGAAACTCCCCGGCATCTCCTACTCTCGCTCCACTTCCCTTCTCTCTCACTCCCTCTGGTCTCCCCTCTCAGACCTCACTCTCTGCCCCTTTCCCTGCACCACCATTATGCCTATATCCTTCTGAATTCTGGCTCTGGCAGGTATACAAACATAGACTCAATCAGTATCTTTTCCATACAAACCTTGTGGCTCTTCCTTTCTCCCCCTAACCCTTGATATCTGTATATCCTTCGCATCACCCCCCCTCCCCCAAACCCACTTTCCCTCCACCCTCTAGTCATTTCCTGATTGGAATTCCGAAGCAGAGGCTGAATCACTAGGGATCTATGGTCTTGCCCGTCTCATACTGAGGGAATCTGGAGACAGAGAACCAATTCCAGGCCTCCTCCCTTGTGTGTTTGTCTTTGTGTGTGTGTGAGTGTGTGCGTGTGTGTGTGCACGTGTGATCCAGCACAAAAGTGTGCATGTTTGCATATAGAAAGGGGTGCATTCTTGTGCATGTGTTTCTGTAAGTAGAACAATCTTTTTCTGTATTTGTGGATGTATATATGTGTAGTTTTTATGTAGTTTAAAATATTGAGGCAGGGGAATGCAGAGAAACTAGCACACACTCTCTGTGGTCTTTAAAATTAATTCAGCCAGGAATCTCATGGTATGTAGTTTTCCATACACTAATCAGATGTATGTATCCAAGAACATCATTGTAATGAAAATTATGGGGATTATCTGGATTAGGATTACGTGTGATGTTTTTTTTAATGGAGAATGTGGTTAGGGATACTCTGTCACAACATCACTTTTACTATTACTATGCCATTTTCTTTTCACATGTTGAATAGTGATTCATATTTGAGTTGAAACAAATGTTTTTAATACATAGGCACACAGATTTCATAACGTCATCAAGTTGTATGATTCCCATAACGGGTCCATCTGAATTGGGCAATAGGTAATAGCTAAAGGAAACCTCAATGAAAATTACACCGATAAATCTGGTCAGATTTAAAAGAAACAGAAACAATCACAACCCTATGTTGAGCCTGTTGTCTTGTTAAGGAAAACAAGCATATCCTGATATGAGGTGTGTATGGGTTGTGGTTTCCACCACGGGGCACAAGGGTGGCAGGAATGGCAAGGGACTGTTTGGCAAGGACACCAAATATCTTGAAAGGTATTTTTTTTTTCCTCTGCCACCCCTATGCATGGTGGCTCGTTGAAGTATAGTACATATCATATACGTCAGTAGCGCAGTAGTCAGTGCCCACAAAGAGTGTTAAAAATCGCTGCAGTGCTTTTGAGGTGGGGCTTTTCATCATTCATGCCAGCTCACATCGTCGGCTACTCTGCTTCATTGACCCTGTCATACAAATCGGTCTCTACCCAATTGAATGTGCCACCCAGACCATTGATCAAAATCATTAGCCATAATAAAGGGACCATTAACCAGTGTTTTAGCGAATACTTTGCCACTTATTTGACTGGAGTTTTAGTAATTTTAGTAATTACTGTGCCTTTTTCATTCTAACTAAAATGATACATCTGGATGTCAAAAGTCGATTTCACTATCCATTTTGAGTAATTGAGTATTTAGCCTCTTTCAGACATGCACTTCGGATATTCTCCAGAGAATCAGGTCCGCACTTTAACCGGAGTTGCCCTTCCACACATAGAGTATAGCACACCACCGGAGAATGTCCGTTTCAGATACGTTCACAACAACAGAAAATACTCTGGTTAGTTTAGGCAAGGGGCGGGGCCTGGGTAGAGCGTGCGGGAGACAGGATAGGACGCAAAAAGTATGCTGCGGAAATCGCAGTGTTTTGTTTACAGCACGAAGATGGTGGACGGAGTGACCGACTCACTCTCAGTGGCCGTTTTTGCGTTGATGTCAATACTAAATGTAGTTAGACGTATCCAAAGTATCGGCGAAAGGGTGGATAGCGATATACATTGTTTTATCCCGGTTTCGCGCCAGTCGCATGATAAATACGTCATCAACACACCCACTCGCTCGTAGAGGATACTCCGGAGAATCTTCTGCTCTGTTCACACTTGGGCTCACTTGGCAGTAAAACAGATTTCAGACTAGGGTGCTGGGTGGGTAAAGTCCGTTTAATTTCCAGACCAACTGATTCGGACATTTGCGTTCACACATACAACCCCTCTGTGTAATGTCTAGATAAGTTCAGGGTTGCACTGCATGTGTGAAAGCAGCTTATGACTGCTCATGCCCATTCCTGGTAATGAGCCTCTTAGTGCGTCATGTTTTACTGTTTTACTGATACTGATAGACAGAGCTATCTATTGCAGAGTAGATATGCTATACAAAACACAATGCACAATGCTCACTGCTTTGTATAGGCTAGTTGCTCCACTTCTTGTCCTTACATACTGCTCAGAAATTTCCATAAGCTAGCTAGTCTGTGAACCACCACAGTAAAACAGTAAAAACATGGTGATTTAAATCATACTGCAGTACTTTTTTAGCTAAAATGTTTATGGGCAGAAAGTTGTCAACCTTGTAATTACAGGTAAATCATTAATTCACATGAGCTGACATGTGTCTCAGTGCTTTGAGATGTAAAACCTGAGTATTCTTCATGAGAAATAAGGAAATGTTGAATAGAGTACATTATTAGCGGCTCTAGTCCTACTGCTGTTTTGGTCTGGCTGAAAGTTACATCACCACACATTCCACTGTGAGGGAATTGATGAAACAGGCCCTTGATCAGGAGCTCTTTGAGCGGTGCACCATAGACCAAGGCATTGTGAAGGCTGCTCTGTTTGATATGCCTGACTTGTAATGCAGTACTTGAACGATCTTAAAATGTATCCCACACATTCAAGTACTTCAGTGTTCGCAAAAGCACTGGATGAGAATATTCCGGTTCAAATAAATGCTTGTGTAAATTAACGGCTTGATGGTGGGGATGACTCATAGTGTTGGAGTGTGCTTAACTTTATTCAGGAGAGAGATACAGATTGCTTGGCCCCATTTACTTCGTTAAGCGCTGGGTCTCCTGCTGCATATGGACCAGCAAGCACCACTCTGACCTTCGTATAGACAGACGGAGGGACTGATAGGTAGCTCGATAGACCGATTCACTGAAGGACAGGCAGGTGCGTGTACATGTGGTGCCAGGAGGGGTGAATTTGTGCGTGCCTAAATGTGTTTTTTTGTACATATTTCTCACATTCTCTCATTGTAAAAATGTCTGGTAATCAGTGACTAACCGTTGCCACTCCCAGTAATTGCTGTCATTTTAATGTGAAGATTCAAGAAGCCGTTGCAGTCGGCCTTTGCTTTGACTTACAGACTTGTGTTTTATGTGTTGAATCACGCCAGCATGCCAGCTAGCTGAAAGCATCCAACAAAACGGGCTAATGTGATGGATTTGTTTATGCTTCATTGCACCATTGCTAGCCTCTTATTTCTCACCGTCAGTATTGCCGTACAAATTAGATGTGAAGGATTGGCAAATTAAATAGTGCTGTTAACTGAAAGGTTATTTTTCTTTTATATGAACGTTTTGTGTAAGAAAGAGTTTGAAAACATGTTTCAGTCGTCATTAAGGGTCTTAACTTGGCAGCGTGTCTTCATTCATCCAGACGAAGTGTTCTGCTATGTATAAAGGGAAGGTGAATCTGTGCCTTGATATCTTCGGCAGTCACAGCATGCCTGTTAGAGGTGTGAAAAATAATTTCCAAGTCTAATCTACATGCCATGCTTCACATCTTTCTAATCCTTCTACCAGATTTTCTGTGACAAATAACCAGATAAAGTGATTAGCAGTTGGCATGACTACTCATCATTTCATTGGTAGTTTGTATAAGATGAGCCTTATTTTCACATTCTTATCTTTTGTTATCATATTTAAGGATCTAAATTCAATGGCGTGTTAATTAATTGCATTTTGTTAGTAATATGATGCCAATTTCATATTTAAAATGCCATACCATTTATCATATGTTCAATACTAAAACAGATTACTGACTAAAATGATGGAGATCCAGCCATTGCTTGGCTATCCTTGTTGTGTTTGTTACTTTAGTTTGGTTGGCACTCTATGGTACCTTTGGAAAGGAAAGGTACTTTTCTTATTTTTTTGTAACTTAAATAATAAACAATGGTAAAATATGAAAAAAGATACCTGCTGCTGCCCAAATGCTTCCTCTAGTCTATTCTTGTCATAGGTTATCATTTAGCATATAACATTTCAAATACCACCTTCTACATTTTTATTAACAGTTGACCAGTTTAATTTAATAATGAATATATTATTTAATAATCACTTAATATTAATTATATTGATTATGAGAGGGGGGGAGGGTTTGTGTATTGTAGTTCTGGAGACACCTTTGGGCAGTATGTATTCTGTTAACCTGGGATCCTTTTTACAGTACTACCTTTGTACTAGAGAGAGCGAGACAGAATGTGTTTGTCCGTATCACGCACGCCCGCTGCTGTGCACTTGTAGGTGTGCCCTCATGTGTTTGTCTGAGGATTAGAGTGGGCATCAGAATGTGACTGGGAACCAGGTTTGTCTTGTATCACAACCAACCAACACCCACCTCAGTAATTTCCCAAGCAACCAAACAGCTCTATTATGCAAGGTGTGACCTCAACTCCAAAGAGCAAATATATCTGTTCTGCTTTGAGTTCCTGGATGTTTGAGTGTGTCTTACGTATGTAGGAAGGCTGCACTTCCAGCCTTTTGTTGTATCTGGTTTGTCAAGATCAGCACAGGTGCACAGACTTCTCTTCTCTGACATGTGACCTTATTGAACCATATCACAGAGCACCACTTATTAGCCTGAGAAAGGAATCTTGTTTTTGTTTTGCTTTAGGGTGATTTATTCTAAATGTATGTGGTCTGACAGGATTATTGCTGTTCCACTGAGATCTACAAGAATCTCTAAACTCTACTTATAAATATTGGGCAAAGCAGATAATTTGATATGGGTTTTAATGTATTCTTTTCCCTGTAGCACAGTAATCAGGGTTGTTCTTATTGATTTAGTTAGAATTAGCCCCAGCAAGATTATTTAATGACTGTAACTGGCTCATCAATGGATGGAGCTGGAGGCATGATGACTTAGCTAAACAGGCACAGCCTAACTTTACTTCTGTAAGGAAGTGGGATAAAACAAAGATGTGAGAAATGAGGAGAGATGCCTTACAGGGCAGCCAGTGGTTCTTTAGCTGTTACTCCAGTATAGTGCTACGCGTATCATTTGGGCAACCACCCGAAACACCATGCCTTCTGGGACCTGGCTGTACTTCTGTCCCGTCATGTTGACCTGACGTTTTAGATCTGATCCTAAAGATGGGAAATTTATTAGGATTCCAGAGAGTGATCAGTAGATTCATCAATAGATTGTACTGGCCTTAGTGACGGGCAATGATAGTTCATTTTATCTTATATTAAATCCGCTGCTCTGGATCTGTCTATGTTGCATGTGATTGGCTATTTGTTACAAACCCCTTTTATGTGAACGTGCACATAGCTCAAGTGGGAAAGCCTGGGTTGAGTTAGCGAGTTGATAACCACCTTCGTCATACCGATTAAATGTGATTGCAGATGTTGGGGTAAATTAAGCCAGCTACTGCCCAGATATCCTGGATATGTTGAACTTGGTTTGTAGTATAGGCCACTGGGCAGCTTGTGGCCGGTTGATTGTATGTGAGCTGTACACCTGTATGTCTTCACTGTTAGCATAGAAAGTCTTCAGATCTAATCTTTCCTTATCCTTCCCTACTCATTTCATTCATTTTTCTCTTCATCCTTCCATTACATTCTCTTTTCTCCCCCTCATCCCTCTTTTTGCAATCCCATCTGCCCACTCTTCACTTGCCACTTTCACTCTCTTCCTCTTCAACCTCAGTCCCCCCGTCTTCCTCCATCCTTACTTTCTGGAGATATGAATGGGACAGGAGAGGAGAACAGTAGTGCATAGTAGAAAACAATTTCCTAGTCTCTTGCTAGGTGGCTATGGGGCGTGTATGTTTATGTTTGTAATACGTCTTCATGCTAACGTGTGTGTGTGTGTGTTTATGTTTGTAATACGTCTTCATGCTAACGTGTGTGTGTGTGTTTATGTTTGTAATACGTCTTCATGCTAACGTGTGTGTGAGTTTTTATGTTTGTAATACGTCTTCATGCTAACACGTGTGTGTGTGTGTGTGTGTTGCACTCAATTCAACAGAGCCTCCTGTTGTGAAAACGAAAGTGAAACTTAAAATTCTACAATTCACACTCGCTGCGTTAACTTGCTCTAAAACTACTGTGTTAGTTAGTTAGTGTTAGTGAAACGTAGGTAGTGTCAAATTGCCCAGCACAGTTTTTTGCAGCTCAAAGACTGGCATATTGCTCCTATTCGCCATTGGATTCCACTGGACACACACCCACAACCCACGACAAGCCGTGATATATTTAAAATGGTTCCTTATCGGCATCCATTGTTCATGTGTGGCTTGAACTCAGTTGAACATGTCAAATGCTCCCGTCATCATGTTGACTGACCTTTTGATCTTCTGTCTTCTCAGGTACTGAACCCTGCCTGCCCTGACACTGACTCCAGACAGACGGACTGACTCATAGACATACACTGAAAAAAAGGAAGCGGACAGATAGGAGGACAGGGGGAGGTGAGTGCCATGAATAAAGGAGTCCATTCTCTCTCTCTCTCTCTCCTCTCTCTCCTCTCTCCCTCCCTCCCTCCCTCTCCCTGTCTGTCTCTGTCTCTCTCTGAGAGGCCACGTGGCTTGTTGTTTACAGAGCTGCCCAATCAGCCAGAAAATGACAGAAGCCCTGTAGCAGAGAGGTCAGTTCACAGCCCTGCTGAGCCCAAGACTGTGTGAGTGCTCATGTTGTGTCTTCTGGTATCCGAGTTCATGAGGATGTAGTCAAGATTATTCATTTCTGCAGGCTGTAGGAGATCCTCAGCAGAAGCAGCTGAGTTTGGTGCTTTGTCTGCTTACCAGTCAGCACTAATATGTGAGTTGTGTGTATACGTGTGTATGTATTTTTGATGGTATTCCCAGAGAATAACAGAAAGAAGTTAAGAGTTAACGTTAAGACATATTGATATTGTGGAAGCCACAGGTTTATACTGTGGTCACGTCTTAAGCATCATAGTCGCACTGAAGGTGGTTTTGAGTTAAATTTTTTGATCACTGTTTGTCAATGGCTCTTGGTCTTGGTGGTTGATGAGTTCACCGACTGCCTTGGTCTTTTAAACTGTCTAGTTATATAAAGTAGTTTTTACTGTGTTTTGGGCGTCTGTCTGTGTGTGTTTATGTGTGAATAATTGATTGCTGTGGTGGTTTTAGTGGATCACTGGTGAGAGTGATCCTGACACTAAAAGCTGTTCCCCTCCTCACTCACTGAGTGCATAATGTGAGTGGCTTGTTGCTGTTCATTCAGTGAAATTGTTTTACTTCTCTTAGGTTTAACTAGGGCTGGGCGATATATCGAGTTCTCCGATATGATAGATATCATATTTTCAGCTCCAACCCTGACTGGGCAGCTCTTGCAGGTCTGCCCCCGGCTGCATGCCCCGGGAACGTGGTCAGTCGGTCGCCTCTGCTGGTCTCGCTCTCTCCGCTCCACACGTCCGACTTAGGCACTCAATCAGGCTCTCACTCTGACTCAGACGCACTCCCGTTCACACAGTCACACACAGGTTAAAAGGGCCCGGCTGCAATCGGCCTTAATTGGCCCCTGTGCCGTGTTGGATCCAGGGAGAGTCAGTCCACTGACTGAACTCTCTCCTGGATCCAGCCTACGCCTCCCCCCCGTTTGTTAAATTCTGACCGCACTTGTGATTTTGAGTGAATAAAGTATGTTTTACTTCAATATGTGACTTTGTATGTGGTTATAACCTTAAATAGAATAGTTTAAGCTATATCGAGATATATCGTATATCGTCATTCTGCCTAAAAAATATTGATATCGCCCAGCCCTAGGTTTACCAGGCTTGTAAATTCAGGGCCATAGGCCAGGTCAGGTTTTATTTACATGTGTGTCATATCTACACACAAGTACACTCACTGAAACTTGCACGTACAAACACACTCTCTCAAATACACAGAAACACACACACACACACACACACTCTAGCTGTGGAGATGATCCATTTGAGTGTGTTCCCAAGATCCTGCTTGTTTTGTTTTCCTGAGCTCTTTCTTTCTACCTTACCTTTCTTTCTTTCTTTCTGTCTTTCTTTCTCGCGCCGCAGTGTCCTTGAGAAAGCAGTGACTTTGCCAGTGAGCGCAGCAGAGCGCCTCTCTCGCTCCCTCTCTCTCTCTCTCTCTCGCTCTCTCTCTCTCTCTCTCTCTCGTTTCTCTCTCTCTCTCTCTCTCTCTAACGGTAGATCCATGGCAACATTGTCAAGTAGAACCGACCCTTACAAGTCTCTTTCCTCTGCCTCTATAAATAATTCAGCACTAGTAACCTTGGCTATATTTTATGCAAATATTGACAAACCTAACTGAAGGAGAGTCATTTCCTGTGTTGAGAACATATTTTGCCCACTTACTGTCTGCAGCAACATAAATCTTCACCAAATTGCTGATAGGGTTGTTATTTAATTAATTCCACCAACATAGTGCAGATATTAGTTTATTAGTTTAGTTATGTAGTTGTTACTTAATGTATGCACATAGTATATTATATATCTAACCTATAGTTATTAATGTACTAGGCATTCAAACCCCATGATCACAAACTGTACAATGTATAAGATCATATTTTGTCCATTAAAAAGTAATTCAGGGTTTAAAGGTAATCTTATTATATACACGAGATTCAATGTACATTATTAAATTGGCTAGAATATTGACACTGTAAATGCTCTTACATTTTTAAGGATTTTTCTTGTCTTGAGTATATATGTTTTTTCTCATGGCAAGGTTAAAATAACACCCACTTGTCTAAGAAAACAAAAGACTCTTCGATTTCTCATCCACAAGACTTGAATCTGAACAAATATCCCGAGGTGATAGCTAGCAGGTCCTAGTAACACGATGCCTCCCGTGTCTTCCTCCTCATTAATGGTGCCCTCCACTAATCTTCAATCATGACAGCCTTTTGTCACAGTTTTCCGTGGCTGCTGAAATATAGATGGAGTCTGATTGTCTGATTGTAAGATGACCCGTTATAGTCTCCTGATGCTGTTTGTTCCCATTGGCTCTCGTTTTCCATTTGAGTTTGTAGTGTGTATGTGTGTGTGTTTGGTTCGCTATTGTTCCTGGTGCTTGCTGTGTTTTCCGTCGGAGATCAGGTGTCCTGTGGTTACTCAGCCATATGGCTGATGTGTGGTTTTATGAGTTTTATGTCCTGTATGCAAAGATTAACTTTAAAATGATGTACATCGTCTAAAATGCTGACGGAGAGTAATCCATTTTTTATTTTCATAAGTGCTGATAAATAACTGTATAGTATTTTTAACACACTTGGGGAAAATTAAAAATAAAATCAGATTTTTGTTGGATAGCACCGAGTTCTGCAGTGTCTGGGGCTTTCATAACTTTTAAATTAACAAGCCTCTTCACTTCATGGAGATATTTCAATATCTCCACATTATACTTTCTCTCTCTCTCTCTGTCTTCTCTTTCTCCCTCCCTCCCTCACTCTCTCTCCCCTGCTTCTGTAGCCATGGCGACCGATCCCAAGGGGAAAGTTGAGGCCGAATCTCTTTCTGTCTTTTCCCTCCTTTGTCTCATGCCTTGTTACAGTATTGTGCACACACACACACACACACACACACACACACACACACACACACACAAGCAAGTCAACTACATTTCGGAAATAGGCTGTCTACACACCTGTTCTCGTGTGAAGCATGTGACCATGGTTGTTTGTTTGTTCCAACCTTAGACATTGGAAGCTCACACAAAGAGGAAGTTGATGGAGAGAGACTGTATAGAAAAAAAAAAAAAAAAAGATGAAGTGAGGAGGTGGAATAAATACAGAAATAAGAGTAATGGGAGAGTGAAAGAGAGAGCTTTCTGCTGGTGGACTGCTCCCAGCTACAGAAGGGCGTCATTCATCTCACCTCGCTTTCAATCTATATGTGTGCATTATGCGTGTGTGTGTGTGTGTGTGTGTGTGTGTGTGTGAGACCATGTGCGTTTTGATTCTCTGTGTGTGTGTGTGTGCGTGCGTGTGTGTTTGGAAGGGGGGGGGGGGGGGGGGGGGCATGTTTGCATGTTGACTTCCTCTTGCGCTCGCTTAATCTCATCTGAGATGGCCTTGGACTACGCACAGTCTGGAGACACACACTAGCAAAAATGTAGGAAATACATATCTTAACTCTATGAATGAAGTCATTAGAATGGATTGTTAATTATTAATGATCAATGATATTATTCCTGTTCAGTTTAGTATTAATATAAAACATTTTGCTATAATGGGTGAACAAGACAGTGGTAATAAATGATCTCAGGCTCTTGCTTCCCTTCGCTCCTTCCCTTTCTCTCTTCCTCCCTTTCTTCCTCATTTCCTCCATCTCTCCTTCCTTGTCTCTTCATTCACTTTTCCTTTCCTTCTTCCCCCTCGCTTTCTCCATCCTTCCATTCCTTTCTTCTACTCTACTTCTTCTATTCCTTCCTACTCTACTCTATTCTTCTACTATACCTCCTTCCCTGTTTCTATCCCTCACTAGTTCACTCCTTCCCTTATTCTCATTCTCATTCTCATCCTCATTCCACCCCCTTCATCTCAAACATATTCTTTCCCCTTCCACCCCTCACTTCCACGTTACGGCTTGCCTTTCTCAGTCTTTTCCGTTTCCCTTCACTGTCTCTATTGTCAGTCTCACTGTCTCTATTCCTCACTGATTCCTTTTTGCGTCTTCCATTTCCTTGCATTTCTATACCACGCCTTCCTCCCAATCACCAGCTCTTCCTCCCTCCACTTTCTCCTTTTCCTCCCTCACCAACTTTGTCTCCCTTTCTCTCACCCTTCATCCCTCACTCCTTTCATTTTTCCCTCACCTTCTATTCCTTAAACATCTCTCACCTTATTCTTCTCTCTCTCTTTTTTCTTGTCAGTCCTTATCTTCCTGTTGCCATTTCTTCTTCAAGATTCAAGATTCAAGAAGTTTATTTGTCACATACACACACGAGGTGTGCAGTGAAATGTAAAAAGTGGCAATGCTCAGCAGAAATGTGCAAAGAACAAAATACAGGTTCACACTATTTACAATAAAAAACAACACAATATTTACAGTAAGAGCACTTTGGAAATAAAAATATAGTAAAAAAGGGAAATCGTATGTATGTAATATAATATAAATTATGTGTAGTCTTTACCTAAGTGTGTGAGTGTGTGTGTGTGTGTGTGTGCATAAGAGGGGCAGTGTGTGTGTCTTGGTGGGGGCCCTGGTGAGGTCAGAGTTCACAGTCCTGATGGCCTGAGGAAAGAAACTCCGTCTCAGTCTCTCTGTTTTGGCAGCGTGACTACGGAGGCGCTTGCCTGACCGCAGCAGCTGAAACAGTCCGTTGTTGGGGTGGTGAGGATCCTTCATGATCCTGCAGGCTCTGGTTCTGCACCTCCTGGTGTACAAGTCCTGCAGGGTGGGGAGTGTAGTTCCAATAGTGCGTTCAGCCGAACGCACTACTCTCTGCAGAGCCTTCCTGTCCTGAGCGGAGCTGTTGCCAAACCAGGCAGTGATGCTTCCTGTCAGGATGCTCTCTACAGCTCCAGAGTAGAAGGACTGAAGGATCCTCCGGGAGACTTTAAATTTCCTCAGTTGCCTGAGGTGGTAAAGGCGCTGCCTCGCCTTTCTCACCAGAGTGTCAGTGTGTGTGGACCATGTGAGATCTTCGGTGATGTGGACTCCCAGGTATTTATACCTGCTCACCCTTCTCCACAGTAGTCCCATTAATCCCCAATGGTGAGTACGTCCTCCGTTGTTGTGTCCTCCTAAAGTCCACAATCAGCTCCTTAGTTTTGGTGACATTCAAGAGGAGGCTGTTGTCCTGGCACCAGAGTGACAGATCAGCAACTTCCTCCAGGTAGGCCTTCTCGTCGTTGTTGGAGATCAGGCCCACCACCACTGTGTCATCCGCAAACTTAATGATGGTGTTGGAGCTGAACCTGGCCACACAGTCATGTGTGTACAGGGAGTACAGTAGGGGGCTGAGGACGCAACCCTGGGGGGATCCTGTGTTCAGGGTGAGGGGGTTGGAGGTGTGTCTACCCACCCTGACCACCTGGGGCCTGGCGGTCAGGAAGTCCAGGATCCAGGCACACAGGGGGGTGTTCAGTCCCAGCTCAATCAACTTGCCAGCCAGTCTGGTGGGGACTATGGTATTGAAAGCTGAACTATAGTCAATGAACAGCAGTCTCACATAGCCCCCCTTCCGGCTGTCCAGATGAGAGAGTGTGGTGTGCAGTACCTGGGAGACAGCATCATCCGTGGATCTGTTTGGACGATAAGCAAACTGCAGCGGGTCCATGGAGCAAGGGAGGAAGGCGCAGATGTAATCCTTTATCAGCCTCTCAAAGCATTTCATGACCACCGAGGTGAGGGCCACCGGTCGATAATCATTCAGGCATGCTGGAGAAGCATTCTTGGGCACAGGGACAATAGTGGATCTCTTGAAGCAGGCGGGGACCACAGACTCAGCCAGGGAGATGTTGAATATAGTGGTGAACACTGGAGCTAGCTGATTAGCACAGGTCTTCAGTACTCGCCCAGATATGCCATCTGGACCAGCAGCTTTCCTGGTGTTCACCCTCGTCAGAGCCCTCCTCACACTGTGCTCGGTCACCGAGAGTGTGTGTTCATCCCCAGCGGTAGAACTCACTTCGGCTGCGCTAACAGTGATGTTGTTAGCCGGCGAGCTAGCGCTGTTGTTGCTAGCCTCAAACCGTGCAAAAAATGAGTTCAGGTCGTCCGCTAGGGATGCGTCGGCACTCACAATTGCGGGGGGTCTGCCCTGGTAGTCGGTTATAGTCCGTAGCCCCTGCCATAGGCGTCTGGTGTCGCGCTGCTCCATCTGCGACTCCTTTCTTTCTCATGCCCTCTATTTCTCTTCCCCTCTTTCTCTTCCTCAGTATTTCATCATCTCTCCCTTCTTCCTTTGCTCCATCATTACTTCCTTCCTGCCAATTCATGCTCTCCCTCCTTGCACTATTCCCCCACCCTTTCACGTCAATTCTCTTCCTCTATTCCTGCTGTTCTTCTTGTCTTCCTTCTGCCAT
Organism: Hoplostethus atlanticus; assembly: GCA_034670405.1. Taxonomy (NCBI): domain Eukaryota; kingdom Metazoa; phylum Chordata; class Actinopteri; order Trachichthyiformes; family Trachichthyidae; genus Hoplostethus; species Hoplostethus atlanticus. Next base: position 2,792,475 of record JAXDDX010000008.1, read on the forward strand.
TCCCTCCAGCCCTCTCACTATCCATCTTTCCCCTTCTGTTTCTCCCTTTTTTCTTATGGCTACACAATTAATAATGTATTTTTGGAACCTACGTTTCTACAATTAATAGGTTGTTGCTATCAAGAACCAGCCTCAATTCGTAACTGGTTCCAAATTGTCAAGAACTGAGGAACAGTGATACCAGTGGTTCCCAACTCAGTCCTCAAGTACCCTCTTTCCTGACGGATTTTAGCTCCGGCTCTACTCAGGCACACCTGAACCAATTAGAGGCTTCATGTTTTCATGATACTATAATTGGTGTCTCATCCTTCACCCTACCCTTGTACCATCCATCTGTCTCCCTCATTTCTCATCCGCCATTCCTTTTCTCATTCCTTTCCTCTCATCACCCTCTCGCTCTTTCACTGCATTATTCCTTGTCTTTCCATTAATTCCTCTCTCAACTTGTCACATCTTTGCACTGTCTCTCTCATTCCTTGTGTGCCCTTTTTCTCTCCCTAATTCCATTCCAATTCCTTCTCTCCTTTCCTCTTTTTATCTTCCTGCCTCCTTCCACTGTCAATCCCTCCATTCCTTGCCTTTCACTCCTTCTGTTCCTTCATTTCTCCCTCTCAATCCTCCCCCCCCACCCCCCACCCTCTGAGTTGGAGAGACAGACAGGAAGTGTGTAATGAAACAGCCATAGCCAAATGAACCTGGAATGAATGGAGTCACTGATCCACTCCTGAAAATGAAGTAGGCGGTTGGGGGAGGAGAAGGGGAGCTGGCTGATGTGGTGCACGCAATCATTTTATGAATACTATGTGCACACAGCATACTACATGCTAGATACACACACACACACACACACACACACACACACACACACACATTTATTTTGTCCATCTGATCACCTAAAATGCCAACAATAGAAAAAACTGTTTGGATATGTGGTTGTGTGTGTGCTTCCACTTCGGCACTCAAACAGCTGCTGTTCCATTATTTGTGGGCAGTATTTCAAATGTAACAATGTCGATGATTATAAGCAAGTCAGCAAGTTTTTTTCCTTTTTTTAAAGAGGAGAACAGATCTGCATGTGAGAGATTATCCCTAGGATAGAGAAACAGAAGCAAACACACAAGGCAAGAAATCAGACAAATAGAGTGAAAAGACGAGAGATATAAACAGAAAGAGAGGACATGTTCTCTTGTCGAAGTTATTATTTTTTTAATGGCGAAATTGTATGTTTAGAAAAAGGCGGTATCCAGTCTGAAGTACTTGACATGTCATTCTAAATCCATCCTGTGAAATCTATTTTGTGAAAGTATTTGATCCATAGCTGTGATCTGGCTTTCCTCGCTACCTCGCTAATCTGCTCATCTGCCACCACCACCCACACCACTGCTTTTATTAATGAGATTGGACACAGGATAGCAAACACTACTCTGTGTGTGTGTGTGTGTGTGTGTGTGTGTGTGTGCGTGTGTGTGCGTGTGTCTCTGCCTGCCTACTTGCCTGCCTGTGTGTGTTGTTGAGTAGCAGCCCATTTGGGAATTAGTCCACAGCTGTCCATAGGATGTCCCTGATCTTAGCTGTCTTCGTGGGTTCACAACTGGTCACATATATTCTTCAACTCACAGGGCATTGGGAACGGTTTACGGTTCACCAACATGGCCACCGACTTATGCTTGCAATTCCCTCCAAATAATTTTAGAGGCCTGTTTTGATCTTCCCTGACCCACTTCTGGGCTTTGACCTGACCCCAGCTTTGAAACCCATTGTTAAGCCCTCTCCAGTCAGCTCAGTATGACCCGGGGGGTTTTAAAAATGACCTAAGAGCAGCTGTTAGCTGTCATGTGACAAGACCAATTGCCTGGGCACCTCTGGTAATATTAAATATTGAGCCTCTGAAATTGCAGGTGTCATGAGATAACTATCACTTTCTTTATGACCCCCCAAGTAAAACATGATCCAATAAGGGATTTGCAGAATATCAGGATCGTTTACTTCCCAGCCCCCTCGTGGAGTGTCTAGTCTAGCTCCTGGCCATTGAAACAGCTGGAGCTACACCGGAGAACCAACCTGGGGATTAGTGAAATCCTTCTGAGAAAAACTAAACCAAATCCTTTTTCACAGAGTTGTTTCCCCCCGTTCTATTTTTTATTTTGTTCCTTTCACTCTGTCTCTGTCTTTCTATTTCTCAGCATCACACCCCCCCCCCCCTCTCTCTCTTGCTCTCTCCCCTTCCCTCCTCCCTTTTTGAGACCCTGTCAAAAACGCCACTTTTAGAACCACTGGTTTACTGAACTGTTCTACTTCCTATTCTCCCTGTAGGCTTATTGATCTATGTCTGTCAGTTGATTCATCTGCACTGCTTTAGAATTGTAAACATTGTGAGGAATAAATCCATTGATTCAACATGAATTCTATACCTACATCATAACTTTGATGTTTCCACATCCTCCGTTCCTTTTTCCCGACTCTCATCTTTACTCCTCCTCCCTCCATATAACCTCTCTCCCTTCTTCCTTTCCATCCCTCTCAGAGATGGCTTTGCTGCAGTGCCATCTCCCAGAGTGCTTTGGGAAGGATGTCTGTCTCTCTTACATTTCTGGTGTGTGTCTGTGTGTGCTTGTGTATAAAAGATGACAAAGACCGCTTCAGAAATCTATACCTGAACAAGGCAACATGCAATCCTATGTATCAAGTGTAGAAAACCTTGGAATCAAGCCAAGCCCATTCACAATGCATTTTAAAATGTCATGCTCAGGAACATCAATAGAAAATTCAGCCACTTTCGTGAGTTTCTGAAAAGTTGTTGGAGATAAGGAGTTTGGGTTATTGGTTCAAATCCCATTTGGCCCTCTCGTATTAAGTGGAGCCATGTAAAGATGCTGCAATATACTGCAAATTTACCAGAAGTAGCTTAAGATATTCTATCTTGCTTTGCTGTACCTGTGTATGCACAAACGTACTTCACACACACACAAAGTGCTGGGAGCGTAGCAGTGGCACAGCTGTGTGTGTTAGCAAACATGTGCTTAGCAGTGAAGAGCCTTTCAGTCAGGATTAAGCTACTAAGTGTTAATGGAACAGACAACTAGGCCAAAGTCCGCTGGATATCACTTACACTGGAACAGTCTGTGTGTGTGTGTGTGTGTGTGTGTGTGTGTGTGTGTGTGTGTGTGTGTGTGTCTGTGTGTGTGTAGATATATAGTATAAATAGGTAGGAGGAAAAGTGTAAGATCAAACCCAGTACATTATTTGTGGAGGAAGAAGAGAAACAGGTGAGGAAATCAGCATGCATGCACACACACACACACACACACACACACTCACAACTCTCTCTCTCAGACTATAGAGTTTCAGCAGGGCCCTGGCAGGGCCATTTGTTCCTGCTGAAATCAGCACAGCAGTAGCCTGCAAGTTCACGTGCACACACACAAACACATACAGTTGCAGCATGCTTCAAAGCTGCCATAGTGATAGTCTATTTATTCACCACATTGACGCAAGACAGTTCTCTGCATGTGTATCTGTGGGCGCATGTACATGCACACACGTGTGTTTGTGGTCAGTCTGAGTCACTTGGTCCGTGCTGTAGAAAGACCCAATGAAGTGAAAATGTATTTTTTCAGTTGTTGATATCTAATCATAGTAGTCCAATGAGATGGCTCTTGAGTGTGGCTGCCCCTGAGATGACTAATGCTAAGCTAGATGTATAGAATAGTGGTACGCATCACAGTTCTAGCATACAAGTACACACACACACACACACACACACACACACACACACACTCAATCACAAATACATTCTTCCATCCTTGTTAGCCTGTGACCCCATATCTCTCAGGTTTGACCTTCCGTTAGCAGGAACCACACATGCACGCCTTCTCCTCCATTTTAATAATTGACTGTGGAGAGTTACACTCCCCTGGCGATGTTATCTATTTCCCTCCAAAAAGCAACATCAGCATTTTCTCTGCTTTCTGCCATCTCATCAATACTCTGTGCTGTGACCTGCCCTGCCCTGGCCTGTACCTAGGACCAGTCAAGACAGACTACAGCCAACAGTCTGCCGCTACACCAGCTGATTTCACGGATTAGCTCACCTCAACCAGAGACTAATCGGTGAAATCACCGGTGAAATCACCTGGGAATAGGCAATTATAATGGTCATAATATTGGGACCAGAATTCTTTTAGTGTTTTTTTCCCCTTTCTGTTTTGGGGTTTTGAACAAAGAACGTACAACGCACCTAAAGTGAGTTTATCACCTAGGGCAACCGTTGAGCACTGGTGCCATGTCAGCTGGATCACCTGTTTCCTTCCACAACACTTGATGCTTATAATGTGCATTCAAATATTTGAGAGACAGAGTTTTGATGTGTTATTTATCCAGGATTCTTTTCAAGACCGCTACCTTTTGTCTTGCGCCAGGCTTAATATGTAGTTGCAATGTGTTGTCATTGTTGATTGTGTTAAGTACTATTCATTACTGAGCTACTCCTTGATTGCAGGCTCTCTAATGAATCAGACCACTTAATAGGAGATAATGACTATTGAAATGGCATGGTCAGCTGTTGAACCCTATTATTGTGTCAGAAGTGGAGCTGCGAGGTGTAGTTTCTAATCACAGCAATCACCTCACTCTACTGGTCTTTATAAAGAAAAGTAATTAGATTCAAGATGTAGGCTTAGAAAAATGTGTTGCTCTCAGAGAGTGATTTGGTGTGATATTAAAAAAACAAGAAGAAAACTTTTAAAACACAATAGTAGTAGAAGTACATCTATTGTACTAGTACTAGTGTTTAAGGATGGCACCAGTGTAATTGGTTTATTACCAGCATGGTCTGTTAATGGTAAAAAAGCACTTGTGATAGAAAGTTGTCACATACACACAATTTAGTTTCAGTTATTATTGAAGGAAGAAAGAAAAGAGAAAAATATAAATGAGTGTAAATGAACTGAACTGCATGCCCTGGTGCTTCAAATGAAATCAAAGGGGAAATGGGAGTGTGGTAGTGAGTTTGTCCCACTCTGTTCCTAACAGCATCAAAAATGACCTGCAGAGAGACACTGCTTGTCTTAGAGACACAATGCACCATTGCAACAAATGTAATGGGATCAATGTATGGAACATTATATAAACTGTATATGAACATTTTTTATGGAAACTACTTTCTGCAGGTTACATGTTTATTTCATCATAACACCAATTGTTGGTTGAATGCACTGCTCACAACCAGCCCAAAGCAAAGCTTTCAACCAATACCCAATATGGTCTTTTCACTCACATCAACAGAAATAAGCTATTAATACATTGCTGAAAATAGTTCCAATAAACATGTTAATATTAGATTTATAAATACATTTTTACAAAAGGCGGAGTGTATCTGCAAGCTGTTTTGATGCTGTGTATCCCAAAATGACTGATCTGAGATCTGAGAAAAACAAGCTCATTTTCCTAAAAATAAAAAATGAAAATTGCAGCTATAGTTTCTCTGTGATGAATTTTAAAACACATGAATACAAGAAAGTATAACTTACACTGCAGTCGTTTCACAAAGATTGTGTTAATATCCTAATCCTAAAAGGAAATCAAATGTTTAAGCAGTGTTTTAAATGAATTGTAATGTCTCTATTCAAAATACCCCTCCAGTGAACACACTTCCCCAACTGAGAAGATGTGGACAGGATACAGACACATCGTCCCATCCACTTTTTCAGGTTGCAGTCAGCTATTGTCCGGTGCTAACGCAACAACATTAGCAGTGTAATTTATGACTGCAATATGGCACACCTCCAAGGTCTCTGCTCTTGTTGTTCTTAATGACAGAAAAGGGAAATAAGTAGAGACATAGCCCCCACCCACCACCACCTACATCCTACTCTATTTCCCCAGTGTCCTTTGTTCTAAACTCCTCTCAGCATGTACAGATCCTGCTGCATTTCCCTGCATTAATGAGACATAATGCAGATATCTATATGCCGCTACCTCCTGATCATATCTCTGTTATATGAGGCCTCATGTAAAAGACTGGAGTGCAAAGTGCAAGGGCATTGATGGCTTAGATTAGTCGTGTGTCTTTACGATGGTGGTTGTATGGTGTGTGAGGAAATGTATTTGGACAGATGGAAACTGGTAGAAATAAAATCTAGATCATAATAACTCAGGATTTAAGTCCAGACTCAAGATCCATTTATTCAGGACAGCTTAGAATCTACCCACCATACCAGCGATTCCTTTCCCTTCCTCTGCTTAAGGGTCTTTGAGCTCCTTTTGCTAGCCTGTGTATTACACACACACACACACACACACACCACTCTGCCCTCATATCAAAAAATGTATAATGTCCTCGTCAATAACTAACCATTTATGCCTTTCCAATAACTATCTGTGTATTTAGTTATGGCATATGATAGAATCACAGTACGTAATAATACTGTAGCATTGACTTTGCGGTGTGTTCGCGCGGTTGTACAACACTTTTCAGTACAGCCCTGAGAACTGTTGATGCTAGTTTTCTGCTGACCGAGGAGCAGGAAACAGATAAAATGTATTTCCTGTTTGAACTAGGTCGGCTCTGAAAGAAAGCCACTGTGTTGGTTTGGCTGGTTAGAGGGAAGGAGTAAAGAGAGGCTGTTTTCATTGGCCGTTCTTCGATTGTGCGCAAGTATAAAATCCTAAAACTGCACACACACACAAATACACTGAGACACACACAAATACACTGAGACACACACATGCACCCTCACATGTATGCTCGCAGATATGTACCCCCCCTGTGTCCCCCCTCTGTGTCCCCCCCCTGTGTTATGGTTAGGGTTATGCACTTAATTCATTTGAAGTTATATGCACTTGATTTTTTTTTTGACTGATGTTCTTGAGAGTTTGTTATTTTCTGTTCATGGTTTATTTATGCTTCGTTTTCAACCATTTGTGCCTCAGAATTCTGTTAAATAAATGTCATGGATAAATATTGATAAGCCTTTCCTAATCCTTGAATCTTTATTCAGGGCATGTTGTCAAATGGCATCATCGTTCTAATGTGGCGTGTATGGTTCGTGCAGGTACCACCAAAAGCTTTAACTGATCCCTAACAGATTTTGGTCAATCATGCATCGCACACTGATGGGTGGTTGACCATCAAAGCCCCGTTCTGAGCCGGGGAAAACCCTGATGTGGGATCATTTGTGTTCATATTTGGATGGAAATATACTGTAGGTTTTTATCTGGGATGGATTTCAGTATTACTTCATTTCTTGGAAGGAATCATTGTCTATTTCTGATAAGGAAATTCCCTCACGACTTGAAGGACTAAAACTGAACTGTTTGGCATTGGATGACATTTTCAATGAGTGACATGCTGAAATGTGATCAGGATAGTGGATTGCATTACTCCACTTCCTAATTGTAATGGGTGTTTGTCTGTAATGGATTCAGTTTTTATTTAATATGTATTTGCAATGTTTGTAATAATTGTTATGTAGTATTGTGTTCATTTAAAGGTAAAATGGGGGGAAAGTCTTACATGTGTTAGTCGTCTTTGCTGCCCTGCAAGTGCAAACAGTAGTAACTACCTTTGTGTGTATCCAGTTTTGTTGCAACAATACTTTTGGTGGGACAGCAGATAAACTATGAAGTAATTTTTCACAACTCACACACTTACTACTGCTGTTACTTACTTATTGTAAGTCGCTTTGGATAAAAGCGTCTGCTAAATGACTGTAATGTAATCTGTAATAATTGTGCAGGGCAGTTTGCCTGAGAGTGGTAATGGTAGAAGACAGGAAGGAGGGAGATCAACCCAGATTACAACCTAATTATGCCTGCAGCCATTTTAATGATGTTTTCAGTCGAATAATGTGTACTGTAAATACTGTGAGAGGAAGTACTGTAACTGTTATTCTCTTGGCGGCTGAGGAAAGAACAAAGGAAAGAGGGAAATGGAGACAAAGAAATCGGTAGTGGTTAAGTCACAGTTGAGAAAATGAACTTTATTCGTGCAGGATGTGCAATGAAATTGTGTTTTCGCACACCCCTGACTAGATACACACAATGCAATTCAGGTCAGAGGACAGAGCGCAGGCGTCAGCCATTGGACGGTGCACCTGAAGCAGTTTTGAGGTCAAGTGCCTTGCTCAAGGGCACTTCGGCAGTGTTGGTGGGCACTGTAACTGTGACACTAGTCATTTTTCCAGTCACCAGCTCACAGCTGGAATAAACCCTCCTGGTGGTGCCGGGGATCAAACCTTCGACCCTTCGGGTCCATGGGTTGCCCTCTCTAACCACTAGGCCACCCTGCCGCCCCAAAAATATATCCTCCCCGTCGGGGACCCCAGTCTCCTGCGTGACAGGCGGGCTGCTCACCACTATACTAATGAAGACAGTTGTCTCTGGGTGTTTCTGTCTTTGTCTGCTTCTCTTTCTGTCTGTTTCTCTGTCTCTCTCACTTTTTCTCTCCCTCACCTCAGATGGTCTCCAGTAGAGAAAGAGCAGAGCAAACAGACAGTTCAATGAGCTACCTGTTTACACAATGCATGCTTCTTAACCACAGAACTGTGTGTGGGCATGAATGCACATCCATTCTGTTTATTGTATTGTCTTGTTTTCAGACTGAAATCCACCTGGTCATAATATTTTGATTAGAGTGTGTGTGTGTGTGTGTGTGCAGATGATTTCCCAGATGTAAACACAATGGAACAAACAATGCAGAAGCCATACACAAGTCAGTGTTAATACACTAATAACATACAGAACACCTATACACACAGAAACAGCCTTTCAGGTGTAACCCTTTTTTTAAGATAATTCTTTGGCCATCTTTGCCTTTATCAGATGGGAAAAACTAGAGAGAGACAGGAAGGATTGGGACAGCGAGATAGGTCTGACATGCCTACAAAGCCTGGACTCGAACCCAGGACGTTGCGGTTACATGGTATATGCCTTAGACCGCTGTGCCAGCAGGACGCCCCAACTAATGAATATTTCAACATGATAGGTCAGAAATAGCATCAGCATGCAAAGCACACACCACACCAAGAATACCTTACCCAGGAATAGAGCTAGGTGAGAGAAACATCAACATCCATGCTCTAGAATAACTTCAGAATAACACACACACCTCACTGCCAGAAATAACACCCATACTGCCAGGGTGCAGCAACACACCTATTACTCCTGAATTTACACCCGCTCTTGTTTTCATTCTAAAGATTATTTTTGTAGCGTTTCTGCTTAATTGGACAGTAGAGAGGACAGTAGCAGGAACGCAGATGGGCGAAAACGTTGGTTTCCTGTCGTGCTATAAACGCTAATAATTTTCACATCTTGGAAAAAATACTTGATTTGGGTTATATATGAGGATAACCCTATTGAAATTACAGTTGCAAGTAATCTGATGACACTATCAGTTTTGAGTATTTAGTGGATGAAGTTACTAATATAATATTATACCGATAATCAGTTCTCTAAAAGGGTTTGCATTTTGAAAGTAACCTCCCCAATTAGCACCTGTTCTCTGGCGTTTCTCTCTCTTCTCCCTTCAGTCTGTCTCTTCCACAGCTCAGATGATATGATGGTTATCAGAAGAGGAAGGTGTAAATTGCTGCCTATAGAGCCATCTCAGCAGATTCCCTTTAGCTCCGTTATCTCTCCTCTATCCTCTATCAGTTCCCATTCCTCATTTCTCACCCTCTGCCTAATTCCTTTCATCTCTGTAGGGAAATGTGGATGTAATCAGCTGCCTCTTGGCTCAGGGAGGACATCGCACAGGTGTGTGTGTGTGTGTGTGTGTACTGGCCTCACTGACTCCTTTCAGTGTGTATTCCCATTCCCCTATGCATAAACTGCTTGGACAAATATATTGAATAATTACAGAACCAGATAGAGGTGAAGGGTGGCTGTGTGCGTGCGTGTGTGTGTGTGCGTGCGTGTGTGTGTGTGCACATGCATGCCCATGTGTATGAGCCACCTCCTGTGTTAATGAGGCAGGGCCTCTGCCAATCCCCCCCGTCTCTCTCTCCTCTCCTCTGAAGAAAAACACAATCACACTTTAATGACCCATTAGGATGGCGTGAATAAGAGGGGAACGGATAAATAGATGGAAAAATTGGTTGGAGGTGAAAAAAGAGGTGGATGGTGGGTACAAAGAGAGCGAGAGTGGGAGAGGTGGGAAATCTGTAATAATTGGTCACTGTGAGCCCAAAGTAGCGATGGCCACTGGAGGATTTTAGAACAAACACACAGATAAACATCGCACAGCGGCACATGTAGGAACATGATCTCCTTAGTTACCCTTCCTCCCAGTGGGAGACACAGGAGGGTGAACATACTGTATGTTATTGTTCATGAGATGAGGGATTCATTTAAGCTTGTTAATAACAACAAACTATATGTTGCTATAGTCCTTTCTACCTTTCTAGCTTCATTGGATTATAAAACCATAATGTATGGGTGTCATTTTCATTGTGATATACATGATTTTAATTAAGGAATAAGGAGAAGGGAGTATAAAAGAGTGCCATGTCAGAGAGGGAAAACAAAGGGAGAGAGAGGGTGTTTATCATCAAATCTTTCTGATAATGAGAAACGAATGGCTGGCACATTGTTATTATGCTCCTTGGCTGGCGTGTGTGTGTGTGTGTGTGTGTGTGTGTGTGTGTGTGTGTGTGTGTCTGTATTTCTGTCTGCGTACGCACTCACACACTTGCACTTTTAAGTGGCCAAGCCGTGTTGGAGGAGATTCCCCCCTTCAGCAAGGAGAGGAGTGTTGGCTGTACGGTAACTGGCTACACACACACACACACACACACACACACAGCCAGGTGTGTTGAGTATGTAGTTGTCAGTGTGGCTGGCTAGCTGCCGGAGGCTTAGAGAGGAGGGAGGGAAAGTGATGGGCTGCTTCTAGTGGAGCCGGTTTCCCCGATGGGCCAGCTTACGATCTCGCTTGGTTGTTTATCCCTTTCCCCTCTCTCCCCTTGCACCACTTTGTATTCTCTTTTTCTTTTTCTTCTTTTGCTCCCTCTTTGCTCCCTTTTTACTTATTGCTCTCTTGCATTTCTCCTTTATTCTCCATCTTTCTCTTGCTACTCACTCTCTCTTGCTCTTTCATTTACTTTCTCTCTCTTTATCTCTCTCTCTTTCTGTCTCTCCACTGAGCCGTTACTGAGAGACTGTAGCATCACCACTGTTTAACCAACAATCGTGTTTGTGTGTGTGTGTGTGTGTGTGTGTGTGTGTGTGTGTGTGTGTGTGTGTGTGCATGCATCTTATCCTGATCTCCTGCAGCCTTCAGGGAGAACTCTTGATGCCCATGTATCTGGTCTCGGGGTGATGTGACATTTTCTACACGTGAGAGACATAGAAAGACGAAGAAAGAGAACATTGGCAAAGTTTGATGTGCAAGGTTTCTCTGTGGACCTTTCCCTGGATTCAGCCCCGTGAATCTCTGTTGTTACCGATGTCAGCACAGTACCTGCTTTAATTAAATTTCTTTCTTATTTAATTTTCTTCTGGCAGATCAAAATCAAATCCAGTAGTGAGGGATGCACTGATTCCCTCACCTCGTGAAATGTACAACCCTTGCATCTGGAAATTTTTGAGAAATCAAATAATACATTTTTTAAATGTACACACACACAGCTCTATAAATGTCAATGCTCTGGTTTGAGTGTGGCCAGATGTGTCTGTGTACTGTCATTGGTGATACTGTTGACATTCCATGTTGTGAAGAGGACCATTGAGTATCTATTCACCCCAGCTTGCTCTGCACTCATAAAACTGTCCTGTTTTCATACCAGCACTAGATGTTTAGTTTGCTGTGTGTGTGTGTGGGTGCGTGCGAACATGCATGCATATTCTTTGTAGAAGTTCAAGGTAGTTGCAGTTACATGTATTTTTTTAAGAGTTACAGATAAATGAACACAAAACAATACATGAACACATTAGAAATGGCTTGCAGAAGCATAAAGGCCAATATAAATAGGTAACACTACGTAACAATGGGCAACTATGAATGCACATTGTTTGATGATGCCAGCATCGGCCATTTATGTTGACATTATATCTGCTGTGTGTGTACCTGCTACCACATGTCATGGACTTGAAGGGGAGATCCTGTCCTGATGAACAATGTTACAAGCGTGATAGAAAAGCTCTCCAATTTGATGTTTCCACTGCCCTTGTTTCTAATAATAGGCGTATTAATCAGTTCAGGCTCTTCAAAGGAACTACCCTTGTGTAAGTTGTGCAATATTACTTTTCTGTCACTTTCTGGCTTTCGTTTGTTCACTGAAAGGAATAAAAGCCAAGAATAGAAAAGGATAGGGCCATTGTTATACACTAGGTTGGAAGCAGCACTTAGTGGACCTAAGCACACCATGCACTCAACATTGTAATGTTATGTCAGTTGTGTCATTAGTTGTGTCAGTCCCTCTCTCTCCTGTGTCTCAATACGGTATATTATGGAGTCAATCAGAAGCGCTTCACGATACAATAATTTAATGTGGACCAGAAATCCCAAAGTCGAACATCCTGTCAAGACTTCTTCCTGAAAAATGCCAATGGCAATATTCAGGGTTCTTTTTGAGGCTGACAGTATTAACATTTCCCTTGTTAAGAGTTTTGATAATAAACAACAATTTATGTGTCCATGACCACCCTTATTAAATATGAACAAGTGAGCAATTTATTATTGTAGAAGTGAGTCTAGTGACACACTCACTGCTCCTTCCGTCTCTGAGGAAAAGAAGAAAGAGGAATTTGAATTTGCGTGGATTATATCAGCTACTCTGTCATGTGTGTGTTAGCCTCTGTGTGTGTGTGTGTGTGTGTGTGTGTGTGTGTGTGTGTGTGTGTGTGTGTGCCGACATGGGTTGATCAGCCATTCTCTCAGATCTTTTACTCAGGACAGAGGCCTGCACGCCTGTTGAGAGGGCCTTTAGTGTGGGTGTGTGCATGTATGTTGGAGGGCAAAGTGAGGTTTGGGAGGGATGCTGTGATATAGGTGGGGTGGGGCTATAGTGGGGGTACTATCTATCTATTTTACTCTTTCTTTTGTTGTTTTGTGCGTCATAAAAAGTTTTAAACATTATTTGTTTTTCAAGTTGTATGTGGTGGAGAGGAAGCGGTGTGGCACTTTTCCCTGTCAACCTCTAGTTGTTAGAGCACTTATCCTTCCATCAGTCATTCACCTTGTTTCTCTCTCTCTCTGTCTGTGTGTCTCTCTGTCTCTCAGTGTCTAGAGGGATAAGCTCTGGTGGAGTGGTGGGCTGTGTGACAGGAGGAGCACATGAGGAGTGGGAAGAGGCTGACAGCCACGTCCTGACCGGTTACCTTGCGACCATACCAGGTGCCCGGCAACTCCAGAAGAAGCGGGCGTCACAAGGAAACGGAACAAGGCGCGACCATTCCTCCTGCAGGCATGGTAATGCACACTGTATGTGGGTGTTGGGACGTGTGTGTGTGTGTGTGTGGGTGCCAGTGGATTATACTCAGTAGAGTACTGTACACTCCAAACACTCCAGACTAGAGAGTGTGATAGTTCAATCTGATAACTCTCTCTAGACATGACGTGTGTGTGTGTGTGTGTGTGTGTGTGTGTGTGTGTGTGCGTGTGTGTGTGTGTGTGTGCGGGTGAGTGAGAAAGCTGATAAGACCTAGTGCAGACAGGAGAGTAGATTGTGTTTTGGGGAGTAGAGGGGTGATGACAAGTCTATCTCACCTATAGATTATCAGTGGGGAAAGAAGAGAAGGGGAAGACAGAAGAATGAAAGAGACAGAGGAGATAAAGTAGATGAAGGATGAGAAGGAAAAGGAAGAGGACAGGCATGGAGTGAAATGGTGAAGAGAGAGAGATGTTGATGTTGAGACAGGAACAAAAAAGAGGCAAGAATAACTTTTAGTAATTAAGATTCCTCTACAACGTTTTGGATTTGTTTGCACTTTGTATTTGACTCTGGGGCCGTGGGTTTGTTCTCTGTCTAAGATAATTTCCCATAACAACAGTGGTTGGATATTATAACCATTGTCTATGGAATTATTGTATTAACTAACTCCAATTATGACTATTTGTTTTTGGTAAATAACAAAGACAGATAATGAATCCATTAGTCTACAGTTTTCTACCAGTGGGACGCCACCTACGTCTGAACAAACGTTGAGGAAACACAGCAGGTTATTGAAATGGACTTGGTTCACTACTTAATAGTAGGAGAGATGGAAGATGATGGGGTAAGAAGAGGAGTTGTGGAGTGGAAGAGAGGATGGGGAAAGGGTGCAGAGAGAGGAGTGGAAGTAGGAGGAGAGGAGAGGAATAGAGAAGAACGAGAACAGGATGAAGAGAGAAAGGAAAGCTAAAAGAGATGGGGCAAAATAGAGAGATGTGGAATGGAGGAGAGGTTAAGAACAGAAAGAGGTAGAGAGAGAAGAGATTGATTAATGGTCTTGGCCTGTGACAGTAGGAGCTTTGCCTCAGGGGGGGAACAGAGCAGAAGATGAATTATTAAAAACTAGAACAAGAGGAGGAGGGAGAATAAGAAGTGGTACAAAAAGGACAGGACTGGAAGAGGAGTATGCAAGAAAGGATGGAAGAATGGAAGGAGGAGAACCGAGTAGAGGGAAAGAGGGGCGGGACAGAGAGACAGAGGAATGAGTGATTGAAAGAGAGATTGAAAGAGAGAGAGAGATGTTCCCCAGGGTGCTGAGGTTGGACATTGTAGAGCAGGGCACAGGGCTGGGCTCATAAATAACCCAGGGTAATGAGGCTAGTGCGTGCGTGTGCGTGTGTGTGTGTGTGTGTGTGTGTGTGTGTGTGTGTGTTAGTCGCTAGCAAACACAGCACTGTGATTAGACTTGAGCTGGGGTGATGCAGGAACGACCATGGGTGACCTTGGGAGGGTGTCACACAAATATACCGCTCCACCACATAAACCACGCAATACACCTAACGGCTTCCTTATTGACTTTCCATAGTTTTTTCTCCACATGTACACACGCCCACAGATTTGTCTCTGTCAGAGTTTCATCTTTATACATCTACACACACACACTGTTGTACTATTGTTTTGTATCTATTTAGCTTGTTGTGTAGCTTGTTCATTGTACATGTCAACATTAGTTCATTCTTGAGTTTCTGAGGGAGACACATTAGAACAAAAAAAACTTTTACTTTGAAAGGACATTTCATTAGAACATACAGTGTACTATTCTGTTATGTTGCATCCTTTTATCTATTGTATTCCATTCTGGTATTTCCCTCACGTGCACGTGCCCCTGGTTAATACTGCAATAGTACACCCAGAAACAGTGCAAAGTCAGCTCATCTGCTTTTACAGGTCTAGTCATAATGTTTTACAGTCAGGCCATAAACCTTTTATACTGCACCGATGCATTACCAGGAGCAAAGGACACAGATAAATATCACTTGCTATGGTGCAAGGTAAGCTGGGCACTGTAATTTGGTGAGGCTTGTGGCTGCAGGAATCTAGATGAATGCCATCTAGATTCATTTTTATATACACGCTACACCTATTTTTTCCCTCTAGCCCATTTTCTGTCTCGTGTGTATCAGTGTGTCTGGGGAAGAGCTGTCAACAAGTCTCATTGTCTTTTGTTATAATGCTCTTTACCTCCAAGACTAAGTAATTGGGGGAAAATGATCCATGGCTGTTTATGCAATCATGAGTGCACTTTTGCTCTGTGTGTTTTGATACATGCGTGAGAGTATCTCTGTCCCTGCTATTGTGTGTGTGTGTGTGTGTGTGTGTGTGTGTGTGTGTGTGTGTGTGTGTGTGTGCGTGCGTGCATGCGTGTGTGTATCTATGTTATGCATATGTGTGGTAATTTGTAAGGCAGTGAGAGAGAGCACAATAGAACGGCACCATGGAGTGTGGCGGGCATGCCAAGCAGAGTGCAGATAAATCACAGGATTAAATTTTAATGCCATCTGCCCTAGGCTGTAGGGGTGGGGGTTGCTTTGTGTTTTTTATTGTGGTTCTGTTCATCATTTCTGCCATTTTTGTTCATTTTATCTTTCTTAATATTTCTTTTTTGGTGATCGTTTTTATTTAATTTAAATTATTATTTTGTTTTTCAGTTCTGCTCTGCTCACTTAAATGTTGCGCAGGAGAGGTGACATTTTTCTCAAACACCACTTCTCGTTAAGTCGTTATGTCTTGTTGTTATGGGGTGCTATATTTTAGAGAATTGAGAATTTTGTAGATCATTTTTTGGTTTTACTATGAGGATGTTGTTTGGGCTGGTGTCAGTCCGTTTCAGTGGAGACAAAGATGCATTAGATTTCAAATCCTGTCGGTATCTCTCAGTGTGTCCTTTCTGTCTCTCTCCCAATGTGTCTTTCTCTTTCCCCCTGCCCTTCTCCACTCCCTCTTTCTCCTGAGCCTCTTCTCTCCCTCATCTCTCATTCTCTCCACAACCCTTGAGTGTGTACCGTTATCAGAACATCTCATCACTCAACACACACTCTAGACACATGATTTATTGAAAGTAAGCACACACACAGACTCACTCGCACAGACACACACAAATGCAATGCTCTTAAGTGCCCTGAACAATGTATATTTTATATCATGTAATATATCAGAGCACATCTCTAAGACACAAGCATACCCCTCTACATTCAGACACACACACCACACACACCACACACACACACACACACACGACTCTGTCTCTCCAGTGAGTCTTGTCCTTGGGTCATCTTTTTTTATAGCAGATGTTCACAGAGACAGAGATAGAGGCTGAAAGAGACAGACAGAGATGGAGAGGAAAGCTATTGCATGCTCCAGCTTCTGCAGTGAAGTAGCCACTACTGGCAGGCTGCGTGCCCAACTGGAGTACCTTGAACCAAAATGGTTTTACTGAAGGGCATAAAGTGCAGAGTGGATGGATAGTGGGGGATGAATGGGAGTGATGGTTGTGTGCGGTGGTGGTGTGGAAGTTGGCTGTGTGCAATCACCGTGTGTTTATGCACATGTGTAGGTGATGGTTTTCATGTTTAGGGTGTTTGATGTGTTTTTGGTGTGAGACGTGCAGCACTTTCTTGGCCATGTGTTTGTGTGTGTTGGTTTAGCACACAGTGAGTTGTGAATGCTGTGTAATGTGGTTATGTAACTCACTGGAGCATGAAATGGAGCGTAATTGGCGAGTGTGTGGTCTAAAAGCACTATACAAGAATGGGACATGAAGGTGTGTACACACACACACACACAGTGCGTGGTCTGCGGTGGTGGCTTGTCGCTTATATATTTCACTCCCCACACAATAGCAGTTGAAGTATCAGGTGGTTTAGATGTCTGAGCTTTTGATGAATTATTTTCTGTCATACTCATACTACTTTTAAGTTCATCCCAAAACAGTGAAAATACATGGTATCTGTTTGAAGGGCTTCATACCACAACACTATATATAATATATAGATAATATTTAATCAAAGGATTTACTTGGAAATAATCATTTTATCAGAGAAGCAATAATTATAATAAAATTAATATAGCACTTATTTTAGGAATAAAAATAAGTAACACAAGGAGTCTTAAGAAGAAATTTAAAAGATGATACTGACTAAGTGTCACGTCTTAGATACATAATTGTGGAATGATTTCATATAAAGCGCTGACCTAGTGTGTCCAGTAACTTATGGACCCATGCTTACATAAGTTAATTGTTTTTAATGCTAGAGTTATAGTTTGCCTAGTACTACCACAGTAGTAGACACCACACCACAGGTTTTGGGCTTAAGTCTACAGCTGCTGACATACTACTGTATACTCTTGGGATTTTTAAAGGCTATTGTGCTCCTTGATAAATCTTTAAAATAAGTTCAGATTGTTTTTGATAGACAGGTGAATGTTTCTCATAACCTAAAAGTGCTGTTTAAAACTATTGGCCTATCATACACTTGAACTTGGATAGCGAGATTTGAAAACAATGCTCAAAGTCAAAATGGATTTCAGTTTTCTTTGACTCAAGAGTTCATTGGTATTCTCCACCGCATAGAGTCAGATTTAGGTCAATGTGCTTGATATTGGACAATGAGACTGGGGCTTGTCATAGGTGTCTGGATAGAGATCCTCTGTGACTGTACAGTCATTTATGATTTATTTCCTCTCACACATGCACACACACTCATCGAGGAGAACATATTGTGCTACTGACCTCTGGGTTGTGTGGAGGTTGGGGTGGACTCAACAAGGACGATCACAGCTGTCTCGAACAGATTGTGTGTGTGTATTCGTGTGTGTGTGAGAGCACTCAGCTCTCTGTTTCTCATTAATGTCATGCCGGACAATTGTGCCACAGCCTCTTTTCTCGAGATCACAGTAATCAGGATTTGAAGAGGATGTGAGGGAGACATAAGCTGTTTCAACACACAACACTTACAGCAGCAAATTGGCACTACTACTACTTCAATTTTTTGATGCTGTCTGTTGCTGTAGCCCACCCCTCAACTTAGACAGACCTGGGAGTCCCACAGTGAAACGTAAATCAATGGAAGTCATTTCAAAAAATATGAAAAAGTAATGAGAAACACCGAGCAGAGCTGTGAGCTAATGTTCTGTTTCCGTTGTGCACAAATGTGTATGATAATAGTGTTTAGTTTTTGCAGGATGTCAATTTTATATAGAATGTGCATCAACTAATATGATTCGGTAATGGGCCCCATGCTACCTTTTAACTAAAAGGTGTTGGATGCTATTATGTTGCAAGGCCTTCCATAAGATGACCATGGTGACATGACCAACATTTTGAATATTTGCTGGCACAGGGAGGTGAATTGTTGGCTATTCTAGCACACATTCTCCTATGTTAGTTATTTAGTTAGTGAGAGGCTTGTTAAAAGCAGACAACCCAATAAACATCTGCATTCAAAACCACAAGGTGCTGCTTCACTAACAAGTGAACTACTGAATTTCAATTTGCTTAGCAGCAGCCACACAGCAGAACTAACGTGGAGATAAAACTGCCACTGAAAACAGCAATGGTCCAACCCTATCTATATAGTATAGTATATAGTAGTATAGATAGAGCAACACTATGACATGACTATCATTTCAACGCTATGAGTATTTAGCCTTCAACACCACACTTCAGTATTACAAAGAAATAGGAACCCCATAGTCTTTTTCTGTACATAGTTGCAGCCATTTAAAATGGACAGTGACATGGGGTAGATAGTCAGACATTGTGTGGCACTTTGTACCTTTCAGACCTAGACCCTTGCTGTGGCTATTTTATTAGCCTTGCCAAAGCAAGACACATTGTTAATCATTATAGCACTCTTTTGAGGTGTTGGGCAATCAGTCTCTCCAGGGGTTTGTGATTTTGCTGTCACCAGATTTTTTTTTTTACAAAATGTTCCCTTTGGGGGAATTGCAAAGGCTTGATGATTTTAACCAATTCCCACACATTTCAGCCTACATAATTTTAACAGTCTGAACAACACAGTTCTCCAAAAGCATATAATTGCAACTTCGTCCTTGGCCATGAAGATTTCATTAAAAAAAGATCTCACAAATACAGAAACTTGTATTGCAATAATCAACAAGAAACTGCAAACTCCTACAGGAACCCATGCACTGGCTATAGAAGCTTACTTATCTTGTAGTGTGACCATTGTTAATGGCTGTTACAGTGTTTGGGCACAGACTGGTCTAGTGTCTAGAGGCCTGTCAGTGAGTCAGCCTTAACTACTCTGAAGAGCTCCCCCATAGACCAGTAACACCCACACACACAGATACACTCATACATACTCACACTCCTCTCTGTGGGGTTTATGGCTGGGGAAGCTCCCATTAGCAACGGCTCATAAAACCTGTGACTGTTAGCCTGTTAAACACTGCTCTGCGCACACACAACATATACACAAGCTGTCATAAGGAGAGCACTCATTTCCTCTCTATGTTTGCAGCTGAGGCCTACAGTTCTTTAGCGCTGCACTGAGAAGGCTGGACACTATGCCTTTCTGAAGATGTTGACAAATTCCCCACAGCACTAATGAAGATCTATTCAAAATTCCACAATTTTAAATTAACTATTTGATTGCTTGAGAATAACAGCTGTGTCCTAGTGGGAATGGGACCCTTAACCCTGGCAGTGTTACTACTGTACCATGCTCTACACACTACACACTTTGCAGCTACTTGTCCTCTTTTAATGGCTCTTTCTTAATGGCTCTTTCTTAATGGTTCTTTGGCTCACTCTGGCGCTAGAGAATGTCACCAGTTCAATAAGGAATGGGATGAATTGTATGTGTTTGTGTGTGATTTCAAGGAGATGGATATCAGCACTCAAGCTGTCTTAAAAGGTCATCTCTTCTCTGTATGGCTCTGCGCAGTCATGCGTGCTTGTGTTGGTTGGCAAGCTGTGTGGATCTATATATAAAGTGAATAAAAACAACTGTGTGTCTTCAAGATAAGGGGATGAAGTAGGTCTACTTTGCAGCTTGAGGTCTCCTTATGTTGGACTGGTGTATGCACCTAACACTCCCCAGCTTACTGCTGGTTTAACAAACTATGATTAAAAAAGATTTTCAGATTCAGATCATAATGTTAACTAATACCTGGTACTTTTTTGCTCAAATGTAATATGATTATAGTTCAGATTAAGGAGGAGAGTAAAAGAGAGACACAGGGAGAGAAAGTAAAGGAAAAAGGAGATAGAGAGAGAAACAGAATATAATAGATCAAGAGTGAAATAGAAAAGCAGAGGATGAGCTACATCAAAGCTGCAGTGACTTCAAACAGTGAACAAGCGGTATTCCGTGTGATATGACCGATATATATATGATTAATACCAGACAAAAGCAGATAAATAGAACTAGAATTGAATAGAAAGCAGAAGTGGTATTGTTTCAAGCCATAGGCTAAGTGCAGAAATGTATCACGACAAACATTGTTATACATTATGAATCTGGTGTGATTGCACTAAAATGCCCCAGTTGCACCTGCTCCTCTCTCTCAATCACCACTTTACCTCTTACACCTCTGAATTCATCCTTCCCTCGCATAACCATTTTTAGTTTTTCTTTTTCCTGTACTCTTCCCATCGTCCTCGTCTCCTGTTCTCCCTTCTCTTCTCTCCTAGATCCTTTGGTATGCCTCTGCTGGTTTCTGTCCTTACTGTCTCAGCCTCATCCTCTCCCTCCTGATCTCCTCCCTCCTTTTTTTTCCTCCCTATACCTCCCAGTGAGTAAGAAGCGAGAAAAGACTGAAGAAAGAGAGGAGCTGACATCATCTCCCAGGGCCAGAATGCCTGATTGAATTAGGACAGGTGGACAGGTTGTGCAGGTGGTCAGATGAATTTTCGATTGCCCTGTGTGTGCGTACATGCCAGGGTCAGTGTCACTAGATGGGAGCGGTCATTGAGTTCAACATTGATTTGTCTCCCATAAAAAAAGATACATGTCCCTGTCAGCAGGATAGCAACACACCCGGACAAAATACAGCACACACAGAGCAATCAAAGCATCAACAGGCATTTTTATACAGGCTTTTTGGCACAAGCATGTATGTGTGTGTGTGTGTGTGTGTGTGTACATGCGTGTGTGCGCAACACCATGTATATATGGGTCAGTTTTGATGGGTGTTTGAGTCGTGCATTTAGTTTCTCTGCAAACATTTTCAAATATGATATTCTGCCCGTATATCTCTAACTCTCCCCCTTTTCTCGTTCTCCCTCACCCTCTCTCTCTCTGTATCAGAGGTCCTTCCGTTCCTTTGGTAACGATGACCGCCATGTCATGGCAAAACACTCTACCGTCTACCCCTCCTCACATGACCTGGAGGCTGTCCAATCGCTGGTGTCCACAGTAGAGCGTGCCCTCAAACACGTCTCCGAGTGGCTGGATCAGAGCAGTGGCGACGCCCACAACCAGGACGACAGCCAACCGGCAGACAGCACAGAGGAGGATGACCCTGGCGAAGAGCCTAGTGATGAAGCTGAGGATTCCAACGACAGCTACAGGTGGGGTAATACTGATGCATCATGGGAGATGTAGGCTAAGCTCTGTGTATATTTTAAATGAATCAGGTACTAAAATATGCCTTCAGAATTGAGGTCATTGAGTCCTCACGGCCACAGTGTTTGTTTGTTTGTTTGTTTGTTTGTTTGTTTGGAGAATGCGCACTTCATTCACCCTTGGTATTTTTTGTTCAGACAGTTGGAAAGCAGAGCAGGAGACAGAGTAGGGGAAACACAGGAGCATTCCCCAGGTTAGCTTGGGCGTGCGTCACTGCAGAGGCAATGTACTTAACCACTTGACTATCCAGGATGTTCACCTGTGGTTTTGGATGGTCCAACTGGGAAGAATGGATATTGTCATATTGATGCTTGTCTTGGTGGAAGAGATACTGAAGTCAAGCAAGCTGCAATCTTTATGAATCTTATCCCACTTATTACACTGCTACGTGCCAAAGACAATAAACGTTTGAAACAAAATATTGATCTAAAATTATTTTAGTAAGTAATTTACAAGCAGGACCATCTGCAGTAACCAAGGAGTAATGTTTTTTTGGCACACGGTATCATGAGTTAATTTGATTATGAATCAGCAAAATGGAGCAGAGTGATATGATTAGATGTGAAACAGCAATCTGTTATCTAGAGCTAACAGACCCCCTGCCAGGGTCAATCAGGATTTTGTGTTCAACAAAGCTATATAATAATGGCAATTAATATATATACAGTATATGTTGTGACTATCCCTTGTTGAATAATCCAGGGTGAGCGTCTGCGTAGCTTTGAATGTGCTTTGTCATAATGTTGTTGTTTTTTTTCAATTCCATGCCAATTTTCCTATATACAATTTTCCATATACAAATAGACTTGCAAGTAGTATAAATGTTAAAATGATTTTTTTAGGTTTTGGAGACGACGATGTGCGATAGCTGTGATAGCTGTCATTTATTTTTCTTTGCTGCAGGGAGTCCACCGGCAGGGTGCTGTGTGGCGTGATGCGGATCGGCCTGGTAGCAAAAGGCCTTCTGATCAAAGATGACATGGACTTGGAGCTGGTGTTGATGTGTCGAGACAAACCAACACAGACACTGCTGGACACTGTCTGTCACAATCTGCCCACACAGATACAGGTCAGACACAGGCAGACACTCGTTCAGACACACACATATACAGATGTATGCACACTGACACTCTCCCTCTGTCTGTCTTGTGTTCTCTCTCACACACACACACACACACACACTTGCACACAGACTGCAGACATACACAGACACACACTTGCTTTGTTTTGATTCAAACCATCATAGTCTGCCTGTTTCAATCCAAGAAGATAAATTATTGAATGCATCATCTCCACTACTCTCAGAAATTGAGCTTTTTTAGATAAGCTTCCATCATTTATAATAAGCACTCCTATGAAATTGAGAAAAGTGTGTGTGTGTGTTTGTGTGTGTGTGTGTGTGTGTGTGTGTGTGTGTGTGTGTGTGTGTGTGTGTGTGTGTGTGTGTGTGTGTGTGTGTGTGTGTGCAGAGAAGGCAAGTGTGGGCATATGCAGGCAGGGGACAGCAATATGTTTAAATGGGAGTCACTTATATTTAGTCCACTTCAGTGCCATATTTCCACATATTTCCAAGCCATGCCACAGGACTGGAACACACCACAGACACACAGAATAACATAAACACACATACTGTGCATACACACAAAACACAGGCACAAATATGTATCCCTGAAAATCAACCTTGCCCCAAGAGAGACAGGAAGATTTTTACATCTATTGCCCTCCTTACCCATGTTTGCTTGTTATGTTGGTTATCTAGGAATTTAACCTTATTGTACTTTTTCACTTATTCTAAATTTCCCTGGATAAGAGTGTCTGCTAAATGCCTTAAATGATTTGTTGAAATATACCAAGGGGGATGGCAGACAGGCAAACTGGCAGTCACCTAAAATCAATCTTGTTCAGAAGGGGAAAATATTTAGTAATAACTACCAACAGGTGAAATCTCCCCTTTATTCAACCCATTATGGCCAGGAGGGAATAAAGTCTGCTCCTTTACCTCTGCTGCTCGCATTCCTTTTAACAGTTAAGTGGTGTGAGACAGAGAAAGAGAGGGACAGTGTGTGTGTGTGTGTGTGTGTGTGTGTGTGTGTGTGTGTGTGGGCAAGGGGTAATCTCATGTCTCGGCCCAGTGGTTAAAGATCCTGATTTTCTCATCAGAGCCAAATGGAATGTAGATGGGCCCTCTGCGAGTCACTGCTCACTTAAGCAGTGTCAGACACACAAACACACACAGAGTCACTTAACTGCCAAAACGAAGAAGAGGGAAGGCAGCAGATGCTACGTATAGCAGAAGTCAACCACACACATACATACACGATAGCTTTCTTAGCGCCAGTCCTGCGGCTGTGGCACAGGGTGTGTACATGTTTGTGGGTGTGCATGTGTGTAGCTGAAATCAATTGTGGTGTCTGCATGTGCTGACACCCTTGAATTCATTAGTACGTCTTAATCCTGAGCTCAGAGGTCAGCCGTAATTGATTCCTCCAGAACGGGGCTGAATAAAGCCAGTCAGGCACTCAAGCACACTCACATACCCACACATATCCACAGCCTCACAAATGGATGCTCGATATACATTATGTATACAATAACAGACAAGATGGATCAACAGACACGCATACACACACACACACACACACACACACACAGTGAGATCATTACAATGTGTCTAAAATTGATATGGGGGATTACAGCTTGTACCAGCTTTAAGCTTTCACATCAAGTAATATTCTTTCTGCTTATCTTTCTCATACTCATTGACTCCATCCCCCTGATCTTCATAATCTGTTTAGAAAATGCATTATGTGTATACAATGACAAGCCTGTAAATAGGAAGGTCAACATATTTGTTGACCTGTATTTTTCAAATTGGGGCCTTGAGGGATTTGAGAAATGCCGCTCATTGATTTCCCTTGGGGAAATCTGTAGAAGGGTCCTGGGTTGCCTGATCAGAAAATGTATGTTGCTCATTATGATATGAATGGAAGCATCCCAACATGGAAGCAAAGTAGAGATTGTGTTTCTGAGTTGAGGGTATGTTTTACTCTCCAAAACGTTGCCTGTCGCTAAAACTATTCATTGTAAAATGTTGTTTTAGCTCCAAGTTTCACAACCCAGATCAGCCACAGTTATTTTGCAACATTAAGCAATATCTTTCAGCTTTTCCTGCCACACCTTGTGACGGTGTTGCAATGTCAGGAAGTAACAGTAAAGTAAGATATCGTGCTTCTTCCTGTTTTCATTTTGTCATGTCATTTTGTGACCTTGCCCTCTGACCATCCGGTTATGTCTGTTTAACACGGCAGAAGCTGACAGAAGAGAAATATGAGGTGACGAGCTCCCTTCCCCAGGCAGCCATCTTGGTACGAACTACAACAGAGCCCAAATTAACACTGAACATCACCCTCACCTCACCAGCCATGAGGGAGGAGGAGGAGGAGGAGGAGGAGGATGGGGAGGAGGAGGAGGAGGATGAAGAGGAGCAGGAGGAGGAGGAAGAAGAAGAAGAAGAAGATGAGGAGGAGAAGGAGAAGGAGAAGGAGGGCGGGCAAGGTAGGAACACAGAGATGGGAAGATACAACACTGTGTTGTAGTTTTTTCTCTCTCTCAGCCTCCACCCCAACACACACACACACACACACCTTCATACATTGCTGTGTGACCCAGAATAAGACAGTGGTGAAACCTTCTTTCCTAATAAACATATATTGAGAGCATAGATAAGAGAGGCAAAACCCCTTCAAGCAAATCTGATAGGGATCTCTCTCTGAGCATTTGATCAAGGCCTTTATGTGTCTTCAAGACCAATTAAAAATACATATTTAATATCATCGCGTGCACAAGGAGTGTGTTACTTATTAGTGCTGACAAATTACAACACAGGACACAAACCAGAGCTGAAACAAAGCTGCTTTAAATAGTCACCATTGTCAACAAGATAGAAAATGTCTGATGTTCTGTCTAGTAACAGGCTTCTCTCCCTACCCCCCTTTTTCCATGGGTGGCACTCGTAGGGACTGGTTATAATTGGTTGTAGGAGGTGGGTCGGGGGAAGCAAGGCCAACAGGGCAGAGAAATCAATAACCGAGCACTAGCAGCCTGCCCATCCATCCTGTGGCTCCTGTCCAACCAGACACTCAGGTCTCAGAGAGAGATGAGAGATAGCACGGAGGTTAGCCGTACATCATTCAACGCGCCGCGGCGAGATGGAGAACACCGCTCGTATTTTCTCTCTCACACACGACTAGCAAGGGCACACACACACACACATGCACACACACGCACTCCACAGAAAGGAGGATAATGTATGCACACACATACATACACACACAGTCATATTTTGTCCATGACGGGTCAAGGCACCTGCCCCGGAGACAAACGACCTCATATGTCACACAGGTGTCTAATTGGTCAGAATTCATCAGCCACCAATGGAGATGGAGGGGGGGTGTGACAGTCTGTCTGCTGGGATAGTCAGGATGACTGTTATCGGCAAGGTCTAATAACTTTACCACATGCATAAACACACACACGCACACATGCAGGCACACACACACACACACACACACACACACACACTCAGCAAGTTAAAGCTACCTCTTCTAGCGTAGCAGTGCCTCGTGTATGCTATTAATGCAGAGTGTTTCAATAAGTGCTGACTGCTTGACTACTAATGGATGGATCAATACTGCCTTCTTATTTGATGTCAGCTAATCAATATATTGATTATAAAATTGTGCTTGGTAATTTTATACCTCATCAATCACAGTGTGAAAGGTTTACTGGCTTTTGTTTTATATGTTGCACAAGTCTACATGAGTTAAAGTACATTATTGAAAACACAGCGCACAAGTTGTGTGCTTGTGTGTGTGTGTGTGTGTGTGTGTGTGTTTGTGTGTGTGTGTGTGTGTGTGTGTGTGTGTGTGTGTGTGTTTGTGATGCAGCTTGGTGCCTTGTATGGTCAGAAAGAGAGAGAGAGGAGGGCAGTCACAGTAAATTAGTGGAAACACGGAGATAAATAGCAACGGGATATTTTTTAAATGAGAAAGCGAGAGGGGGCACCAGCAGTGTCAGAGAGACAGAAGGAGATAATGAAAAAAGAACGATGCTGAGCAAGAGAGGCCAGTCGAGGGAGGGAGAGAGAAAAGAGAGAGAGGAAACAGTGGGAGGAGAAGAGAGAGGAGAAAGACTGTAATAATCCACTAGAAGTGCAGCTGGGACCACTCTGACAGACCATGAGGTACAACATTATTAAACACACACACACACACAGCAGTATATACTGTATTAGACAGAGGAAGACTTATATTGTCATACTGGCCAGATGAGTTCAGAGAAAAGGTGAGATAAATGTTTTACTCGTGCTACTATATGGATACACATTAGACACACTTGACATTTTTCTTTAATAACTCTTTCTCTTCATGAGAAAGTGATGAGGAAGAATATTTACCCAGAGGCCTCTTTAGCCTGCTTTATTACACTCCTAGGAGGTCCCACACATAAAGTACCCTCTCTGGATACCCCATGTAACCTCAAATCATTCATATACAGCTGCGCTTGATTCAGCTCGCCTCGCACACCATGGAGTTTGTTCCTACGATCAACCAAAGGGTTCAAAGTGTAGTAACTCCACCGACCTGGTGTGTCAGGAAGCGTAAATCAAACGCCAATGTATAAACATGAGAATGCACTCCTCTTTAACCACGGTGCTCTGACTGAATCCTTCCTTGAACCCTCCTGTGTTGTGTTTGTCTCAGACTGGGTCAAACTATCTTAGATTTTCTTTCATTTCAGTTCTACTTTAGGAGCACTTGATTATGTATTTGTTCAGACAGGCACTTGGCAGGATGTTGGATTACTTTCTCTGCTCCATTTCTCTCTGAGCCTTTGAAATCAAGTGCACCTTAAGTAATCCCCAAAAAAAAAAAAAAAAAAGTACTATTTTGATTCCCGCCTGGTGCAGACTGGATCAAAATAGATCCTCTTCAAATACATAAGAAGAGCTTGATTTAGCTTGTTGGGCACAATGGAATGAGTGGACACCTCAAAAATACATGCCCACCCTGCCCACATGTTGTGCCAGACCAGATGAATCAAACACTCCTTAAGTATTTGCTCGGCGTATGTCTAGGGGGCTCTCCATCCCACAAAGTTGTTCCTTCCCTTGTGGCTCCAATTTCGCTCCCTTTCACAGATCTGTTGGTGACAGGATGGATGTAAACTAATAAATCACTGTGTCCAGTTAGGGCGAAAACATCTTGTACTACTTTACTCACGCCGACATGTGTTGCGATTAACACATCTTTAATACACGTGAGACACATGGAGTCGTGTGTCTGACATGTCATTTCAACAGTGTTGAAGTGCTGAAAATGACACATTTCTCAAGAGCGAGCGAGCCTGCGTGACCATTCATCCCAGATCTGTGAATTGTAGAGAGCAAGCACTCGCTACAAGGGGAGGAACAACTTTATGGCATGAAAAGCGCCTTGTATGTACCAAATATCCATGTGTGTGTGTATGTATGTGTGCATTCACACACTAATGCTTGTGTGTTTGCGTACATTCACACACACAAAATTCAAACACACACACTCAAACAGATGTGTGTGTGTTTCACGTTCTCTATATTGGGATGTTATTGTTTTGTGGCAGTGTTGGGTGCTGCTGCGCAGAGAGTGGAGGCTGAGGAGGAGGAGGAGGAGGGGGAGGTGCTGGATAGACACAGATGTCTGTTGGCCCTGGCAGCGCTGCGACACGCCAAGTGGTTCCAGGTCGGCGCCCACTCACTTCCTGTCTTCCTGCCTGATGCTCATTGTAGCCTGACGATGTGCCTGAATGAATACACTCACTCAGCTAATGTGGTGGTTGTTATGCCCACTCAATTTCTGCTAATGATAAATAATATAGTTGATGAATATGGGGAGACACATTTTTATTAATAGAAAAACAAATGATGGATTTTTAAAACAAATTGCAAATTCTCTGATAACAAATGGGAATATGGCTAATAGAGATATTCACTCTATTTGGGCCTGATCTTGACCTCAATTTGGAGGATGTTGTACAAGATCATAATACTAATAACCAAAAATACTAAATTAATTAACTAAACTAATAGCCCAAATACTAATAAGACTAATTGCATTTACAACATATTGCATTGAAAAAGAGAAATGCAAGAGGTATCGTAAGGCTACAAAAGCAATGGTTGACACTTGTTTTTCTTTTTGGCTATTATGTGAACCTGCCTGCTATGTATGTCAATGCTTCCCTTGAATCCCCTCCCCTCCTCTTCCCTTCCCCATCCGCCTCCCCACCCTTCTCTTACTGACAAAATGTAATGGACAATATCAGAATGAATATAAAAAAAATATATATTTGGAAAAGCATTGTGCTGTTAGGTTGACTGTGTATTTTCCATGAGCCTGTCTGGGGAGCTAGGGCAGAGTTATAGACAATTACAGACGATCACTTAATTATGACTGTGGCTTTGTGGTGTGGGCTGTAATCTATATGTGTGCACAAGTACTCCTCCTGCACTCATTTATTCCCTTCCACCCCTTTTCTTTCCATTGTGATCTTTCTTCTTGTCACCCTCTCTCTTTTCCCCTCTCCATCTCTCTCAGGCTCGAGTGAATGGGCTCAAGTCCTGTGTTATAGTTCTCAGGGTCCTTAGAGACATGTGCACTAGACACCCCGACTGGGAGCCTCTCAAGGGATGGGTGAGTGTTGTGCTCTGTAATGTCAGTCTTGTCTGTTTGTTCACCCGTCTGTTTGAGTCTCATCCCCATTATGCCACAGCGCTTGCATGCAATGTATCATTTCGACATTTACAGTAGTTGATCATCTTTACTATGTGTTCATCTTTGTGTGTGTGTGTGTGTGTGTGTGTGTGTCTTTGTGCAGCCCCTAGAGCTGATCTGTGAAAAGGCCATTGCCACCTGCAACAGACCACTTGGGGCAGGAGAAGCCCTACGCCGAGTCATGGAGTGTCTGGCCTCAGGCGTCCTGCTACCAGGTATGGAGGGAGGGAGTGTAAAATCGGGTAGATGGTGTAATGTTGCACAGTTTAGCACATTTCATAAATAGGTAGAGGTTTTTAGCTATTTCTGTAAGAGTGATTGAGACACGATCAGTCACCCAGCAGCATAGCGCCGAGGTATATAGGTATCATGAACAGGGCAATTTAGATGGTAGCAACTGAAGGGTTTCTTTCCAAAAGGTGGCATGAATTTTGAGGGAAAAAAAACTGATTTCTTTCATTGCTGTTGCAGTGCTGTTGATTGTTGTTGATTTTCATATGACAATAAGGACTTACATATGTCATGACAATGAATCCCATTTGAATTGATCTGAAGGAGTGGTCTTACCAAGTGAAGTGACAACAACTGTTTTCTCCTGCCTCTCTACCCAGGAGGTCCAGGTTTACACGACCCATGTGAGAAGGAGCCAATAAACACACTAGCGGACATGACCGACCAGCAGGCTGAGGCCATTACCTATAGTGCACAGGTATACACACACATGCACAAACAAACACGCACACACACATACATACACACAGCTCCAGGAATAACTGCATGGTGCTGCATGTTAATGATTGGTGACAAACTATTGCCATTGCAGACCATCTGATGATGGTGTGTGTGTGTGTGTGGCTGTCTCTGAGAGTCTTTCGGCGTGTCTGCGCTCACGTGTGTGTGTGTGTGTCCTTCCGTGCAAACACACTCAACTGAGCAGGGCAGCCTCTGAGCCGCATGGCTTAGTGAATCCTGCTGTCCATTTCCTTTGAAGGCAGCCTGAACGAGGCTGGAATGTCAATGGGGATAATTGTATTGGAGCAGATACAGGAGCAGATATGAGAGCGAGAGCAGCTCTGTCAATGAGCCTTAGAATATCTGACAGACTCCACCTCACTAATTGATTTATATTAGCAGACTGTATTGTGAGTCATCTGGCTATCATTCTGCATGTTTGTTTTGTGTAGAGCTAGAATGATAAATTGACATAATCAATATATGTGTTTGGTCCAGTATTACCATTGATTATATTTAGATGAGAAAAACAAACAAACGCAGGTCCACTCAAGTTATCCTAATTGACTGTAATGTTTTGACGCCATGTACTTGCAAGATAACTCAAGGGCACCTCAGGTTGTTCATCAGTGTATATTTACTGTAGTGCTCATTTAGTTATTAGGGACATCAAGGCAAGTGTGCATCTGTGTCAGGAGAAGGGCTTCTAGGTTTTGTGGAGATTGCCAGGGCCTGCCCATAAGCACTACAATTACAGATCAGGCTATAGACAGTTGTAGTTTTGTGAAGGTCCTTATCTGCCCCTGTGCTCAACCTGAATAATCCATCTTAGGTCCATGTGGACTGTAAAGTACAGCAAAAACAGGGCTGTAAAAACAGGGCTTCTCTCTGTGCATCTATATTTCTTTTCTATCTCATCATACATAACTAACCGGTATAGGAAACCACAAAGCTCTCAAAATAACCAACCAGGTACAGAGACATAGAATGCACACGGTCTGCATTGACTTGTGTTAAGGCTGCCTTTCCTAAATGACTCAACTGGAGAGGTTCATGTTGGTGGATAATAAAAAGTATAAGCAACAATGCATGTTTTCAATTCTGTTTGTGTATACAGTATGAAGATGTCCAACTTTTCTCTCTCCCCCTGTGTGCGTGCGTGTGTGTGTGTGTGTGTGTGTGTGTGTGTGTGTGTATGTGTGTTTAACAGCGTGCTCTGAGACTCATGGCATTTGGACAGATCTACAAGGTGTTGGAGATGGAGCCTCTTCCGTCAAATAAACCCTCGCAGAAATACCCTTGGTCTGATAAAGAAGGTATACCTGTCTACCTGCCTGTCTGCTCAGGCTTTCTGTCCATCCGTCTGTCTGTCTGTCTGTCTGTCTGTCTGTCTGTCTGTCTGTCTTCCAGTCTGGTTGGACTGTCTGACCTGACCTGGCCCTTAGCGATTGATTGTTAACTGCTGCCTCTCTCCCTCTGTCTTCCTCCAGGCTCAGGTCTGAAGAGGCCATACGAGGATGGAGCGATGGATGATAAAGACCTCATTAAGAAGATGAAGAGGAACCTGAGGAAAGGTAGGGGAAGGCAGGAAGGCCAACTATGGTGAAATGTAGGGGAGAAAAGCTGGGCGAAAGCTTGTGAAGGCTTTTTTGTCAATGTTGGATTATTTTTCATTTCCATTAACATTTTTTGTTTTTGTTTTTTATTCAATCCACCCAAACAAAGCCATACATACAATACTCAAGGGGAGTCCTACTCTGTTGTCATCAGACAAGCCTTTCCCTGTCTCTCTATGTTTCTTTTCCCCTGTCTGCCTCTCTAGCTTCCACCTTCCTACCGTTCCTCAGAGGCAGATCAATAGTATTGATTACTAATGTTTTAGTAAGCCATCCAACCATCTCCAGCACCTCTTCCCTACTAGGAGAAGATGCACAACAGGGACAGAGAGGAATGTTTAGCTATTGAAAAACAGATGGGAAAGTCGTTAAAAGGGTAGAAGCTGGAGGGGCACCATTAGATATCATGAAAATAATAAGCCAATGAGAACCTTAGCTGATATGATATGTTTGAATTGGTACAGCTGTATCTTACACAGCAGGCACACTCTATTCTACTCTATTCTAATCTTTCTTCTTTTCTATTCTACTTTCCTCTGTTCTATCTGCTCCACTCTACTCTGCTTTTTACTCTTAACCATCTCTCCTCCCTTCTTTTTGCACAAGTCCTGGACAGTAAAGCCATAGACTCCAACCAGCCAATGAACGCCCTGATGCGGTTGAACCAGATCCGGCCGGGGCTGCAGTACCGCCTGCTGTCCCAGTCGGGCCCGGTTCACGCTCCGGTCTTCACCATGTCTGTGGACCTCGATGGAACCGTCTACGAAGCGTCTGGGTCCTCCAAGAAGACCGCCAAGCTCCATGTGGCTGTCAAGGTACCAGTTGTGGTCAAGTGTGTGTGTGTGTGTTTGTGCACGCACATCTGTTTATCTGTGTGTGTGTGTGTGTGTGTGTGTGTGTGTGTGTGTGTGTGTGTGAGACGACGGATGGAGGTGGGCAAATCCATGTAATCCCAGAGTGGTTGTGAACAAAGAGGCTCTCCAGAGCACAGAGCTAGGATAATCCGCTAGCCGCTCCATTCCCATAAAAGGCTTTCTCTCTCCCCCTCATCCTCTCTCTCTCTCTCTCTCTCTCTCTCCCTCCCCCTCATCCTCTCTCTCTCTCTCTCTCTCTCTCACTCTCTCCTCTCCCTCTCTCTCCCTCTCTCTCCCTCTCTCTGTAGTGTCAGGTTCAACAGCTGTAACACAATCACCTATTTGGGTCAGGAAACTTGCAATCCTCCTATTCTCTGCTTTCTGCCTGCACAGTGTACTGAATAGCGTCGCTGCCCTATGTGCTGTGGAGGACGTAGACATAAAAAGCCAGTGTTTTGTAATGCTATACATACTGATTTACTGTGTGAGTGGAGTAAAGCTCCTTCCTCTCAGTGAATATGCTGCATATGCAATACCACTGCTGTTAGAAGAGGTTGTTGTACGGCTTCTGGGCCATGAAACCTCCTCAGCACATTAAAAGACCATCTGAATTTTCAAGTCAAAAGAGGAAAAGGTTTAAACAAACCAAAATGATTACAAATGCCCAAATTGGTGTTATATACATTTTACATGCAGCAAAATCTCTATCTCCCTTCCTCCTTCTGCAGGTTCTCCAGGCGATGGGCTACCCTACAGGCTTTGACTCAGACTTGGACCCCATGAGTTCAGACGAGAAGTCGGATGGCGAGGGGAAGAGCGAGACGTCCACACACGCTAGCAAAAACCCAACACACTCCTCGGACAGTTCCAACACACTGGAGGTGGGGATAGAGAAACACACACACGCACACACACACAGTAGTTAAACCTTTACTGTCTTAACAACACCTCCCTGTCTTCTATCAGTCATGCTTTCATTTCATTTGATTTGAACACACACAACATGTATCATTGTCTTATTGTACCTTTGTCTGTTGTGTTGCGTTGGTCTTTTTCGTTGTGTCAGCTAAATGTTTTGGAAGATTTTGGAAATCATAGAGCCTCTTTTAGCAACCTTAATCTTGGTACAGTTTGAAATGGTAGCTGGTCAGTGACTGTTGAGAAACTGACATCACAGGGAGCTTCATTCATCTATTCATCTAGCAGCATACTGGCAGCATCATCAGGTCATGTGCATGTCCTTCCCTTTCTCTGCCATATTTCCCAATCTGTCACTCTCCACTGTGTGCTGTCTAATAAATTATTGACAATACCTTAAAATAAAATGATCTTAAAATCCCCAGGTACGAACTCAGGGTCCCATACTGACGGCGAGTGGAAAGAACCCAGTCATGGAGCTGAACGAGAAGAGACGAGGCCTCAAATACGAGCTGATCTCTGAGAGCGGAGGCAGCCACGACAAGCGCTTCGTTATGGAGGTCAGAGCCTCACATGCACACACAGATTAACACAGATTAACACAGTTAACAGATTGTATCACACATGCACATATACAAGAGTGTGTGCAGCCATGATAAATGCTTCATCGTGGCAGTAAAAAGGACAGAATGCAAAGACAGTCAGCGAGCATACTTACCGCCACAAAGATGTAAATACATGTGCAACTTTCACAAGAGCACATGGACTCACGCTGAGATCAGATTTACAGAGGCTAAGACACGCACACATAAACAAGCTAATCAGAGGTAGAGTGAATCAGTCAGCTTGGTTCCCTGAGCAGGTCTGTTCTCCGTGGGGTTTGTTGTTTCCCGTCACGCCTTGCCGCTCCATTGCTCTGCTGATTGATTAACAGGCCTGCCTGACAGCAGGGCATCGCTAAGCAAGCCGTCCTGTTCAGCCAGACTGGCTGGCCGAGTTACTGTTGACTGATTAACGTGCGTGTGTGTGTGTGTGTGTGTGTGTGTGTGTGTGTGTGTGTCAGGTGGAGGTAGATGGGCAGAAGTTCCGCGGGGCAGGCCCCAATAAAAAGGTAGCAAAGGCCAGCGCAGCTCTAGCAGCCCTGGAGAAACTCTTCTCTGGTCCCAACGCAGCTGCAAACAAGAAAAAAAAGATACTGCCTCAGGTGGGTAGACACACACACACACACACACACACACACACACACACACACACTCAAATTGTTCTCCGTAACTCTTTTGTAATCTGTATCACCTTTGTAAGACAGCAGGACAATTTGTCAATATTGCCAAGATGTATCCAATCAGTAATCAATGGCACTCTTGTGTTAAACACGTGTCTAATCAGATCAATACTGTTAACTCAACAGTCATCAGATCACCCACTCTTACCTTTTCACCCTGTCGATGAAGCTGTGTACAGAGTATCAGCTGTATGATCAATATAGGCCATGTCAACATCACAACCTTGAGTGTAAACCTTCCTGTGCTGCATCTGTCCAATGCACCTACACATCATTTGTGTGTTCACGTGTGCATAACACATGTACAATACATGTGCATGTCATGTATGTCTGTGTCTCTGTATGTGTTTAGACTAAAGGAGTCCTGGCGGCGGCGGCGGCAGCCTCGGCAGTAGCAGCCCAGGTGGCCAGAGGAAGAGGAAGAGCAGCCCTTGCCAGAGGAGCCTTCGTCAGCGCAGCGGCACCCGGATATGTCACACCAGGTAGTCAGTGGATATCTGTATGTATGCGTGTGTGTGTGTGTGTGTGTGTGTGTGTGTGTCTGTTTCTGTGTATGTGTTAGTGCATGATCTGATCAACAAGCGCTCTACTAAACTATAAACAGGGTGAAATGTAAACATGTGTAACACCCATTTGAGTGATCACCTATTTTTGCCCCCTCATGTCTAATTTCACAGACATTTTGTGAAGTTTCAAGCACATTGTTGCCACAAGCGGCCGTTCATTTCTAACCCTGCTGAGTGTGCATGAATGTGTGGTCACGTAACCATGAACTATACAAAACAATGGACAAGTGATGCAAACTATCCCATTCAAACCTTTTCAGCTGTCAATACAAGTGCGTGTGTGTGTGGTTGTTCGTGTGTTGAGATTCAAGTTGTTCTTGTTAGCATGGAGTGTAGCTTCTCGTCTCTCGTCCTGAACCAACAAGTGTCTGCCAGCATGACGGATGGCCACACGCTAACCCTCATCTGAACTGAAACCAGGATGAGTGCAGAATTGAATGAAACTCTGTATTCTCTTCCAATAGGCTTTGGGACCCCGTATGGATACAGCCCTGCTGCAGCTGCCCCTGCCTATGGTATGTGCCCCTCGTCTCCATCTCTTCCTCTCCTCTCCCCATCATTCCACTCCCCGTCCTCCCTCCTTCTACCTCCCCTCGTCTCCCAACCGTACAGTTCTTATAATTGAGCTTGAGTTGAGTTGCCCTTGATTAGAGATTACATTTCTCATCCTCTCCTAACTGCTTGCCATTAGCGGTGAAATTGCAAAACTGACCTCAAATCTATATTTCAGGGCAAATTAATCTTTCTTCCTTAATATCCCTCTTTAGCCTCCTTTCCTTCCTTCCTCCCTAATACCTCGCTCTCTCCTGCTTTCATTCCTCCCCTTTCCTCAAACCTGTTGTGCTCCAAAACTCGGTGTCCAAATTCCAGAGCTGGGCCTTGGATGTCTGTCTTACTTAAACACAGCTAAAACGTGTGGTTGTCTATGGTTGGAGCAAATCTTGCTGTGCTAGTTGTCCACTCACCCCTCATTTTGTCCTAACCTGCTTGTGCCCACCGTCCCATCTCTTATGATTGGACGGCTTATTCTGCCACGTTCTGTTGTCTGCCTCAAGCTCTGATATCTACACCTAATATCTCAGAGAGAGACCAATAGTAGTGACACGTAGACGTCGAAACACGTCCGCACACAGTCTGACGGGACACCTTCTCAACCCTCCACATATCTCACATCTACTTAGAGAAGAACAGAACGCTCAAAATAGCCATCTGTAACCGACTGAAGCATCTCTCTCTGGCCTCGACTCAGACAAACAGCCTGTGCTGTCATTGTTGTCATTTCTGTTTAGATTAGCAGAACACATGGTGCGCTTCTTTCTGCGCCCACTGTTATGCAGGATAGGGTGAGCAGGGGGGGGCTGTGCCAAAGTACTGCCCCTGTCATGTTACTGCCCTTAAGGGGTTTACATGTCCTTCAGTCTCTAGAGCTAGACAGTACTGATACTAGTGCTGAATAAGTGATGGGCCTGCCCTATAGATCATTTCCCTGAACTTTAATCACACATGTGTTGCTGCAAAATTCACTCTTCTATGAGAAAGCATCATTTTCTGTCTCTCTCACTCACACACACACATTCACCTCAACAGGCCTGGCCTTGTGTAAGTGTGTTTGCACGTGGCATGTGGAGGCCCCTCTATCTAGCATAGAGCTTGGCCCTTTGAATGGGTCTTATGTGCTGGGAGAGACTGGGCTGGGGCCGTAGACAGACGTTTAGTACGCCCCTGAGAACCCCTCCATCCTCAACATGAAGCAGTCCTTAGTTTCTCAGTTTTTGGTGGAGCTAGAATGCCGCATTCATTTGAGGTGTTTCATTTCAGTCTCCACAGTGCGCCCCTCTTCACAATTTATCGTGACTGGCTTGTTTAGTTGAGAAGTTTGACGTATGCATCAGCCTTGCACAGAAGTAGAAATGACACATCCAGCGAGTTGTTGGTTACAGCTGCATTTATCTAATCAGATCATGGTGCTGCTGGTTGTTTCAATGACTGTTGGAACTTTGACACGACAAAACAGACAATCTAAACAATCTAATATAAACACATTTGGCCCATGAGCACGCTAAGAAATGAATCTTTCTTAGCGGCGTTGAAGCATACTGCACACTATGCACATGGATGTACCATTACCCATCAGGGCATGACACTGGTGGAGGATCGTTCTGAATTCACCTGACAGCTTTCACCCTCTCCCACGCTTGGTGGGACGTCAAATTCAAGTCATGTCATTTAGAAAAAAACAAACAAACAAAAAGAGCAAAGTGAAAAGTAGAATAATAGAAACCCTGATCCAATTCTCACATCAGAGCAGGGTTGGCTTGATGTATGTGGAGACCTTGCTGTGGTTATTTTTGTCCTTAACACACCTGTTAACACCTGGCTTCTAGTTCAGTGGTTCCCAACGTGTGGCTTGGGACCCCCTGGTGGACCCAAATCTCAGAAAGGTTTGAGGTAAAATAATGTAATAGAGGAGGAGTCAAGAACTGACTGATGATTATAGTCAATCATGTTGAATGTTCTAAACTCAGTGTAGAGAATATTAGGACGTCCTGCTCCTTCCAGGAATCAGACTGGAATGTAAAGGGGGTGCAATTCTGTACACTAACTATAAATACTTTGTTAAATCCTCTTTGACTTTTTCTGGCCAAAATTATGATAAATGTGTACAACACACACATCAGTCCAAAACTCCTGGGGTTGGGTGGTTAGAGGCACAACTTTTGAGCAGTCGGTCTAAAATAGTTGGAAACCACTGCTCTACTTCTTTCTGACTCATCCTGCTTCTCGTCTGCTCGGCCTCGCTCCGGCTCCCGTTGCTGCTTTGGGATTTCTAGATGTCAAACACTGAGAAGACGTTCTGGAAGACTGGGAACAACATTCTATGGAGCACGTAGAATATTACATTACAAAGCATTACATTACATTCCAGAAGCCTCAGAATAGGAGATCATAAAAACATGTCTTCTCTTTTATTTAGTCCAGTTTTTCCTCTCTTTCACTCTGAATCACTCCCTCTCTGTTCCTCTAACCCCCGACGAGGCTGTCAGCTTACACACACGCTTCCCTGTTCTCACACACTTCTGCTCACCCCTTCGGGAGTTGTGTTTGTCTAGTGCCAGGGTTTTCTGTTGGATATACTTGTAGTATAGTGAGTAGAGTAGTAAGCAGAGCTTGGTTGTGTATTGCCCTGGACTCATGCAGAGCTGTGCTCTTCTCATGTCTCCCCTCTAGGTTTGCCCAAGAGAATGCTTCTGTTGCCTGTCATGAAAGTGCCCGCCTACCCCATCCCCCACTACCAGTTCTTTTAGTACAGGGGACATACACACCAAACGCACCTAGCCTTTTTCTAGAAGGGAATCTCAGTCTGATTTTTTTTCCTACAATATCAGAGATGGGGAGAGGATTAAGGACTTGAGCTGAAGATTTGTAAAAGCGCTTTTTTGCTTTTCTTTGTTTTCTTACTGTTTCCAAAAACTTATGAATATGAAAAAATACTGCAGGTTTAAGTTCTTATATATAAAAACTTGAAACTTTGTACTGTGAATTGTTACCTCATTCTTTGAGTCTAAATTATATATATTAGCCTTTTGTTATTGTTGTGTTTGTTCTTCGCTAGGAAGAGGTTAGGCCTTGCAATTTGACACACACACACACACACACACACACACATTCTCTGTGAAAAAAAATCAATGTGAGCTGTGTGAAGGATGTATAGGAATAATTACACAATGTGGAAAAATAATAAAGTTTATCACATATAAAAGCTGAACACTGCCTGGTGTATATCTGATCCAAAGGCCCTCAGCTAGTAGAGCTTCAAAGAGCTGTAGATGCAGTAGCTATCTTTCTATTTGGCCTTTCTATTTGTTGTGGACTATTTTCAGTCAAAGCTTTGTAGAGCTTTGTGATTTGTAGAGAGATTTACCCACTTTTTCTATCTGGTTATGGTGCTGTCCCCTAAACTTACCTCTGGACCCCTGAGCTTTGAGCTTCACCCCTCATTCACGAACGCACAGAGATCAAACTCAGTTTTTCATTGATACCTCAATACCTCAATAGAAAAGACTTGTCAGATTCCACCTCTTGCATTCACTCACATGGTCTTGTTGCCTTACATGGATGAATATTTGGCTGGTTTCCCACAGAGTGTCATTTCCAACAGAGCTGTCACCTACATATGGAGTGCTTTCATTTGTTGTCACAGTACCTATTTGCAGGCATTTTGCAGCAGGCCATCCGATAGTATGGTTTAAGTTACAGTTTTTCTCAATTGCTAAGACACATTTCTTGAAACCTTCACCCATTTTCTCAAAACTTCAAACACAAAACCAAATCTTCAAACTACATTCACAAAACCTCTGACTCTTCTGGCAAAATCAAACAATCGCCTCAAAACCATTGAATCTGTGCTCAAAATCAAACAAATGCAATCAGAATCATACACACAGCCAGTCAATGTAGAAACACTAACAGAGCATTCCTTAGACACTACGTCAGAAAAAGGAGAACACAGCGTCCAGGGCATGTAGTTACAGAAAAACATGTTTATTGTATATAAACGCATTTTGCAATAAAAAAAAAAAAAAGTATAGTAATCACAACTTAGTACAGTGAATATATTGTATACTATAAGTACTGCAAGTAATACAGTATTGAATGTCTGTATATTCAGCAGCAAAAATACAGTAAGCCCAAAGAAAACTCTAAATGAAAAGCACATTACAGTAAACTCAAAATCAAATCAATGAGAGATTCATTCTGCCTCAGCATCACGTCTTTGTGCTGATCCGGCCAGAGGACTTCGTCCACATCACATGCAACGTTGTCCCTTGCCAAGCAACGTACCTGTGCCACCTGTGCTCTCTGATCTGGCTTATAGTCTGTCCAATTGGTTTGATCACATCATTAGAAACAAGTGTGAACAATTTTGAGTTGTTGTAGTTGTGTTTAACTTTTGCCGCCCTGTGCTTACCATTTTGCACACAAGTGCATCACAGTGCGAAATGTGTTTTAGTGAGTGAGAATGAGTTTAGAGTTTTGCCAAAAGAGTGACTGATTCAACAAATGGGTTTAGGCCACTGAGCATTTGGTTCAGAGAATGGGGTTTAGTGTTTTAGCAATTGAGAAAAACTGTAAATTCAATTGGGAGTGAAAACAGACAAAACCTGCTTCTGTCACATAGAGTACAATATCTACATTTAAAGGCCTAACTTTTAACTTGGCCTTGTTATCCAACATCACTGTTCTCAAACCTTCAGGTAGAGACTGTATGAGGCTACAGCACTGCACTCCACTCTTCCAAACACTGAACACAAACAATGGACATCAAACATAATCGGCATCGAGACTCGAAAGCAGCAACAAGGGACCCACAGAAATTGGTCACTTCACTGTCAGTGTCTTGTTTCATGTTATTGTTTCATTATTTCAATATCATTGTGTTTGTTTCAGTTATTTTTGCATTTGTTTTGTTGTTGTTTTTTGCTCAGTCTTCAGCTATGGACCAGCACAAGCTGAGCCACTGAGCCCTGGGCTCCAATGGACCCATGAACTAAAATGGCAAGGCACAAAAAAGACGAGACGGGATTGATTTCTAATGTAACCTGGTTAAATAAGATACAATAACATGAAATAAAAAGGAGAAGGATTTTCCAGCTGTCATTTGACAACATTACAAACTGTTCCAACAATGGTCAAATATCAGCCAGAGGTCAAAGGTGAGTGCTGAGCCAATCAAGAGAGAGTTATGCTGGCCCATCACCAAGGCATGGTCATCAACCGGCGCGATAACTCCTGCCGACGTCTCCATGGTTATGGCTATGAGGCGCAGCCATTGGATGAGAGGACCCAAGTTCTTGTCCAATGGTTGGTTGAGCTCCATTAAGTGACGAGACCTTTAAAGTGCTCTGTTACTTACATCACCCGATCTTTACTTCAATCTCAAATGATTGAATTCCCTTTATTTCTTTTCTTTTACCTTTTCGTTCTGGTTTGTGTTTTGGTTGATTGTTTTTAGTGCACAGAGAGCGGGAATGTTGTGCAAGTGAAGCCTTTGCTAGTTGACTTGATTTATTCTGGCGCACTGCAGCTAAAAACCCAGATGCAACTGAACAGGAACAAACACTGATGTTAGTGGATACTATCAACCTGCCCACTCCAAATACCAAATATCTGCAATACTCCTAAAACATCGATTTGCAATACAAATTGACCAGTATTTGATCTCACTTTCAGTCTCCACATATTTACTGACATCGTTTCATATTTGTTTATGCACCATAATACAAAGGCAGTGTTTCAGGGAGTGTTGAGGGAAATGGCATCTTGACACTACTGCACCAATCATTGATTAAATTGATTAAATGTAATTCTATTGCACATGTTCATATTCTAGTGAGCTTGAGAAAAATAATACGATGAAACTATGGGCCTCTTCCAGCAACTCTATTTAGGTGTCATGAGGCCACCAAGAAAATGGTATTTTACTGGAATATTCAAAGTCCAGAGTACTTTTACATCCTGCAAGTGGACTTGAAGTTACATTGTCCTAAAACAGAATTTTATACTACTTAACTTTCATAATCCTTGATATAACCCAGACTATTGTCAAGGGTTTACAAACTTTTGTGTCTACTAAAGTGTAGTAATCTCTTTATACACTTCTATATCTGTTCATGTATTAATTGTTGCTCCTCTCTCTCTCTCTCTCTCTCTCTCTCTCTCTCCTCACTGTAGGTGGTCTTTTCATTGACAATCCCTTTTACCAGCCAAGGACCATCGCTCCTTTTATCATTCATCTGGGTCCCCAAGACCTCTTCTCTGACTTCTAGACCCAGCAGGTTGTTGGATTTGCTGTTCACACTCACCTGTCAGTCAAACGCAGGATGCCTGCCTGCATGTCTATCTGACTACAGCACAGACAGCTTACACGCCCACCTGTTTTCCCGTCTATCTGAGCAGGCTGTCTGACTGTCTGACCAACTCACAGATTCAAAACAATCCTG
Organism: Hoplostethus atlanticus; assembly: GCA_034670405.1. Lineage (NCBI taxonomy): Eukaryota > Metazoa > Chordata > Actinopteri > Trachichthyiformes > Trachichthyidae > Hoplostethus > Hoplostethus atlanticus. The sequence goes on from JAXDDX010000008.1 coordinate 2,835,279, forward strand.
GTTTGATCGGTCTGCTGGCAGAACTCGCTGCTGTCTGTTTGACTTACTGACCGACAGGCTCAGAGCTGCTCTCTCTCTTTCTGCCTTGCCCAGATGTCACAGCAGAGGAGAGTGACTTAACATAAAGCAATACTTGGATTTTACAAGAAGTTTTCAGCGTCTGCGCGAGGCTGGGCTGAACTTTGGTCTTTCTTATTATAGCAATACACCTGAACTCTTGGCTTGGAGCTTACTTACTTGAGATGATGTGAATGTCCATTGGAGTTTTACCCAACACAGCATTGCAATAGCTACTTTTGATTGTATATTCATTGTATGTGTGTGTACGTGTGGCTATAACATGACTATATACATATATATATGTATGGTGTATGTTTCTATAACAGTGTTGATGACAATAATATTACTATATGATGTATTTATGTAAATATGCCATAAAATATACTTATTGTTGGTATAAATTATTTTAGAATTATAAAGTGAAATGTAACTGTAATATCACAGTATAGCTTTCTTCCAATTTTATATACACTGAGCAACTGAATCTAGTTCTAGGAGATGCAATATTATCTTTGGTATTATTATTAACCCGTGCTGTTAGAATAGTGATGCTTCCTCCCTTCCTTCCTTCCTTTCTTCCTTCCCTCTTTCCTATATCTTTGATGTCTTCTGAGCCTTTCTGAGCACGCTCTCTGCTGCCTGAGGTTTGTTTACACGGCCCGGACCAGAGGTGCTTTCTATTTAACTCACTCATACGTAATCACACGCAGACACACACACACACACACACACTTTTCCTGTCAGAAAGCACATTTTATATAGTCTCACTGCTGGCAGGGAATCTTGTTGTAACAAATACTGTATCTGTATAGTATGTGTATACTATGATGTACGCGCTCTTCTCTCTACCGTAACACATCCACACATAAACACACATAAAATAACAATCATCCTCGTCCCGCTCGCTGCGTGGGACTATAAGCACAGTTCTGCTTTGGTTTTAAGGTGACCCCCGTCGCTGCTCTTTCTCTTTCTGCTAACACACTCACACCCCTCCTCTCTCCTCTGGTGGCTGAAGCAGCTTTGTCCAACAGACCAAAGGGCCCTTATTACACAGTAGGAAAGTCACAACGCAAACCAATGGCTAACTAATTAAAGGGGCAGCCCACCCAAAACCATCTGTAAAAGCAGCTTTGTTTCCTGCTGTACCCCACTTGTGTTCCCTTTGTAGAAGCCCCCCTACCGTGTGTCTGTGCTGTGTTAACACTGCAGGAGTTTATAGCTACTTCCTGTTGGGGGTTGCCAACACTGCAGCAGTGCTGTACCTGTTCAACTGGGCGTCTGTATATCCATTCTTGAACTCATCAGCAGAGAATGTGTGGTAGCTAGTGTTACAGGTGATATGAGGTTACTGGCGGGGGAAATGTATTTGTTGATTATACTTATAGTAGCAAAACCTCTTGGTTATTATTAGTTTGAGTATGGTCGAGTAGTATAGTGGTAGTTTAGTAGGTGTGTATACTGCTGATGAGTGGTGGGTATACTGTGATCCCATCCTCCAACAGTACACGCTGTATTTCAGTAGTAAGTAGAATGATAGATGAGTATGTTCTAATATGCTCCAGTGTCCTATAAATATATATATATATATTACAGTACTGAGTCTTAGGCCCTAGATTTGTTTAGCTAAATTTGGTCTTAGATGTTTATTTTTTGTTTTCTGCATTAGTGTATCACATTACTGCTCTTTATTGTAATTCTTTTGATATTTAGAAACTTTTTTGAAATCATCTTCGCTTTACGGAATTGTTGTGCCTAAGACTTTTGCATAGTACTGTGTATATACATATATATATATATATATACTTTTCAAGCAGAGAGCAAAAAGTGAACAGATAACAGGACAATAGGATAGTTAGCTATAGTGCCTGCCAGATATCAGCAACCCAGCAACAACAACATAATATTGTGTCTTACGTTGCCCATCAACTGCACTGACTCTAATCCCTTTCGATCGCAGTGCATCTCAGAGGAGGTCTGCTTCACAATGAGGTGGTTTTGAAGGTTTGAGGGTTCATGAGCTCAGCCTTTTGGTTGTCATGGCGGGCACAGCTGCTGGTTGGGTGTAACATCTGGTTATTGTTGGAGCCCACTATCATGACAGCAGCTCAAACATGTATGTACACAGGCACTCACACCGTACACACTTGGGGATTTCTGCAGTTCTGGGGAGTTGATATGCTTCTGAAACCTCTTTATCACTTCTATTTTTTTAGAAGTTCAGATCACAAAGTAGCCTTTAAGAGAGACGAGACGTCAGTCAGCAGGCAAAACAGAATGTACATCAAGAGGCTTTGATTCTTCTCACTCTCGCCTTGATCTCGGCACCAGTTTGATCTCTTGTGTTTGTGCCTGCTCATATGATGGTCTGTTCATTTCAGCAACATACGTCTGAGGAAGAAAAAATAGGGTCGAGCCCCAAAGACGATTAACTTCAGTAAGTCAAATAAGAGTTGGAACGTGTATTTCTGACATTGGACAGATGATAAGAGTTTGGTGATTTTGTTGAGGGTAGAATAAAACTCTTAGTGCCACTAAACTCTAGTTGAGATTGAACGTGAACTGCAGGCAGGCCTGTATTCCCAATTCCAGGTTGTGATTTTTCTAGGAGGGGTCAAAGCTCACAAGCTGTTTCTCATCATTATGTTGAAATGGCTGGCTTGCCAAATTCAAAACTGGAGTTCTTAGTGGTCATAGTGGGAGTCCAGCTCCGTGTCTGTGTAGGATCCACTACACAGGACGTCCTATAAAATGTATTATTATACCATCATAAAACTAATATTACAGGTTTTTAATAAACCTTTAACCACATGGGCAGCCAGGTCACCGTTCTGGTCTGATCCAACGTGTTTGTATCTTGGTTTATAACATATCTGACTGCCAGGATCATCTTACTCATCTGACATACGATGGCATCGAGTCAATCCTGGTGCGAAGCTTGTTTTCTAATAATCTGTCCATACGTGTTCTCCGTGTCCTTGTTCGGTTTTATGACGCAAGCTGTTTTCGGCCGTGTCTGCCTGTCTCCCGCATTTGTTACGTTTGTTGAAGCGTAACTATTCCGAGGTATTTACTGTCATTTTTCCGTTGAATTTCACAGCACATCTGGTCCTCTCATCCCCAAAGGCCTATTACAGGGATTTGTATGGAACTGTTCAGACGAGCCGAGAGAGAAGCGTCACTTTGCCGTGAGTTATTCACATCGATGTGAATGCATTAGTTGGGTTTGCGGTTTTATGGAAACAGGCCTTCTCTATCGACGAAGACATTCCTCTTTTCCTCTGTGCTCTCTCTCTCTCTCCCCCCTCTCCCTCCTCTCTCTCTCTCTCTGCCTCCTTAATCTCTCTCCAGATGGCCTACATTAATAAGACAGACAGTCATACCTCAGTGAGCAACCTTCTCATTTCCCCTCAGACAGAAAGGACACACAGGAGGAGTCACCCTGACTACTGACCCTGTCCTCTTGGTCTGTTGGCTGGGGGATTCAGAGGCGAGGTGGTGGAGAGAGCTGAGGGAGACTCACAGCAGCCCCAAATCTGGCATAGGTGGCCTGGCTAGGTTGTACAGGAGGTGCCTGTTCCAGAGTAATAACCAGCGTTGAGGTGAGGTGAGGTGAGGTGAGGTGAGGTGAGGTGGAATCCCTGAATGTACTTCCCTTGTTGATAAAAGGTTTAAGGTGAAATGTGAGGAAAAATAACATTTAATTTGTGCAAATCACCGTTTGATAGTAACTGATTGTGCAGCATGTTTATTACCAAGGTTACAAGATGTGAATCAAATACTAATTCAATTCGGTGATAAAGAGTAGCTTGACCTTAAGACATAAAAAGCCCAGATATCGCTCCCAGTTGTCTAATCTTGTTTATTTGATCTATCTAATCTTATTTATCTAATAATTATTATGGGATGGCAGTTTCGGTTTCAGTCACTGCCTGCAAGACGAGGCTACGCTAGATTTTAGATTTGTCACCGCACCATTCCGCTTGTTATTCAACAAAAACAGCTGCATTAGAGAGAGCATGCGAAAAGAAAGAGGAAAATAGAACCTCTGCAAAACACACAAAAGCTGCTCTCATGGGTGTCGTCGCTCCGTCAGTTTAAATAACTTTATTCAGTTCCAGGGAGAAATAAAACACGAGGGGGGGTGACCATTACACTGAGGTATGGGCTCGCCATCTTCCAGCTGGGTTTCCCATAACATGATCAGGACGATGAGGAATCCAGCCATACATTACAGTAACAGAATGTGTTACTGTAATGAGAACAGGGAAACACATTCATCATAACCGCTGGTCGGAGGCTCGGACAGTAATGGCCGTGTGATAACTTCAGGAGAGAGAGACATAGTTGTTTGGGCTGCAGTTCAGTCCCATTGAGTTGTCTGATGGATGGCGGTCCTGCTCCAATGTTACCCTGGAATGGCCCTAAGAGTGTAGGGGAGTAATCACTACGAAGCAGAATACAGTGGCAGCCGTTGTACACACCCCCCACCCCTGCAGCAGCACTAGTGGTGCAGCGAGCATGCAAAAAGTGGGTCTTCAACAATGGCTACAGCTGTAGGGATGTAAATCTAAGAAGCACAAAACACACACAAGCAATACACCGCCACATCGTACTCAGGGCTACCTGACACACACACACACACACACTAGATACATGTAAATGTTTTGGTCCAACACACACACACACACACCTTTCAAAATGACACATGCACCTACAATAATAACCCAGCACTTTGAGACAGCATAGCATTCTTTGCTCCACGGTTTCTATTTTACACATATGATTGTATCTAGTGGGTAGAATGTGTTTGACATCTACAGGATTTGAGCCATGCTGAGACATCCACCTTCACCGCCCCATTCATTACCTTGGTGCTTTATAACAGGCTGTCTGTAGCACTGTACATAATACTTTCTTTTGAGTTTCTACTAGGTATTTTTTATGTGGAGAAAAAGCAGGTATCTATGACCAACTCTAGTTTTGCTGTCGGGAGAAGAGAGGGACATGAGAAGATGTTTCAGTTCAACACTGAAAGCACAGTCATCAAAATGCATCATGATTTTGGCGCCTAACGCAGGAGCGCTGCTTCGCTACACAGCGTCGTGCTACAGTGTATCGGTTGTCAAAGAGTTCTAATCTGCAGGAGTTCTTCTGTTGCCAGGCAACGTCCGCCTATTGGACATTCTATTTGGAACTGTATGGGCCTGGCTTCCCAAAGGCACCTCTTCATCCCCCTGGCAGGTCACTGGCACAGAGAGGAACTAAATCATGCAGAGATGCTTTTGGGAAATGGGGATCGGTTCAAATTGGGTTTTTGGCAGGATTTACCCAGAGACAAGAGATCTGACTTTGAACCTTTCGTTGTACAGATCGACAACAAATCATATGTAATCTGATATCCGAGATCTAGACAGGTCATGACATGTTTGTATGTGTGCTACAAGGTAACAACAAAATCAGCTCTGTTGTTGGTGTAAATCCGGCCTGCTGAAGGAATAATGTCATTACCTCAGAAAGCGGGGTCAGAGTTTAAGTCTAGACGTCTTGCTCGGTGTGTCTGGAAAGCGACACGGTGGAGCTGCAGAAAGCTGGGAAGTCCATCCTGAACTCTGCAGAGCAGCAGAAATAGATCTGGGATCACGTTTCGGCTGCTGAGGCAAGGTTAGCCAGACTAACTGCTGAACAGATCATTTTCTCTGGGTGTGTGTGTGTGTGTGTGTGTCGGGGGTGGGGGGGTTATGTGTGTGTGTTCGGCTGGTAAGCGCATTGATTGGAGGGGGTGGGAACCTATCTCATGCACGTACGCACGCACACACACACACACACGATATCACAATCACATGAAGCAAGTTGTTACATGCTTATTGGTCATGGTCCACTGATTGTTAAAGTCCTATATCCTCCTGATAAACGATCAAAGCATTTTGGTTGGGAATGTACACTGTTGTTCTAGTGATTGTAGAGTAGAATGTATTTACTCATAGAGAGAATAAACTTGCTTTTTTGTAGAGGCACATATATACAGAATATATATGGATACGTACATATATACATCTATATATCTTTTGAACTACCTGTGTGTGTGAAAGAGTTGTTTTGGGCACGTCCACCCTGGTCGGATCTACTTTTCTTTCCCCTTTTCCAGTTTTATTTCTGACCGTTTGGAAAAGTGGTGACAACCTTCCATTTAATGTTTTATAAAGAAATAAATCTCTTTTCTTTTTAAATTTTTTTGACAAAAGGGGATTGAAACAAAGATCAGCGCTGTGCATCTCACAGTGTTTTATGATGCTTATGAAATTAATAAATATCAGTCCGCAGCATCAATTTGACCCATCAAATGATCAAAGTAACGACAGGGTGGAAATCTCAACGATGATGCCCAACAGACGCCGACAACAATAAATGAGGGTGGTCATTTTAACTAGCTGTATTAATCGTTTTAATTGGTAGCAACATTCACAGCGGTGATGATCTGTGGTTGTCACTGTTCTTGACATTATCTATGCTTTATGAACTGAAAATAAAAAGGAGAAAGTGCTGAATCTCTACATGCGAGTTGGACTTTTTTTTCATGAAAAACTGTGAAACTGTCTCATCGACTGACTGGTGTGAAAGTGAAGGTGAGGAAAAAAGGTGTGATCTCATGGTAAACTGTAATAAATCTTATGAAAACCATCGGGTAATAACATGTTAGCAAAAAAACCTTAGATGTAAACTGTGCTGTATTCAAAATTCAGGGTTTAATTGGGAAAATATACAAGTATGAAATAACAGCACACATCAATAAAACAGAAATCTTCAATAGAAATAAACTGAAGAACCAAAAAGCCCCAAATTGTTGAAAACACAACCCAATATAACACCTGCCTCATAAAATCAAACTTTGGGTCACACGTGGCATAGATTTTGGCATCATATCATATTTCTGTGAGTCATTTTCAGGTTAATCCACATTTTGACCCCTGATGGTGATGATGGTTATTCCATCACGTCATGCTCCAGCTCCAGCAGACTTATTGGTGGGTAATCTGCGACGGAGTATCAGCGCCCGGCGGTTTAGCAACATGGCCTGTCAATCTTATTTACAGCAGCCTTGCTGATGGTTGACTCCGAGTATCCAGTGACATCTCCAACAGTCAACACCACTGGCAGAGACCCACAGCCTTCAATCATCCTGGCAAGTGGTGTGTGTGTGTGTGTGTGTGTGTTTGAGGAAAAAGAGAGTGTGCATGTGTCAGGAGGAGAGAAACGGCGAGATGGAGAGGAGGCGTCTCAAACCGATGACAGTTGTCCTAACAAATTACACCCTGCTCATTTATAGATCACGTACTGACTGCCTCAGTTTATGCTGCCAGCTGGCTTTTTTTTCCCCAATAAGGTTTAAAAAAACTTCCTTATTCATCCCTGTTCGAATTTGAAGTTAGTTTGCACTTTCTGATCAAGATGAAAAAAGGACTCCGAGTAGAGGCTCCAGTTCGTGGCCCATAACAGGAGAGAGAGACGATCCGATCACAGTCGGTTGGTAAAACTGTATCCCCCCTTTCTCCTCTCGCTATCGCATCACATGGCAAGAACTTGGTTATGTACATGGCATGGCATGCATCTTCATGGTTCACATTTCACGCTTCACAGCCTTGGATCACTGCCGACTCTTTGGGATGACCCATAAATATATTCCAGGTCTTAAAGTGGTCGGTATGCTCACAAATCAGACTAACTTGACGGGACGCTAATGCCTTCCCCCCTGGGACAGGATACCAGGCCTGTTCACCGACCACGTCTAGGTAGAAACTGAACACCTATGGATTCCTACCTAACTGCTTTGTGTTCATAACAGATGGCATCATGCGCTTGTTCTGGGACACTCAGTTAACAGGTTGTGAGTACACAGTGGAAATAAGAGGAGAACGATTCCTGGGTCAAATTCTTGAGCAAGAAATGTTTCTTGCTGTAAGTGGTCGAAGTCATACTAATCATCCTGTTGCCACTTGGGATGTTGGCCGTTCGGATCGGGGTGGTTTTACTGTGCTGACGTCTTCGATGCGTCTCTACACCCAGATTGGTTGTCAACATGCTTTCGCTCCTCTTCTCCAACTGTCTGCCTCCATCTGGATCAGATTACTGCACCCTCCCTCTGGTGCCTTTGGAAATCCAACAACACCGAATTACACTTTTTCTCAATTGCTTTGGCACATTTCTCGAAACATTTTTAAAGTTCTCAAGCACTGAAGATGCATTTCCCTAAAACAGCTCAAAAACACAGTAGTTAACCTGCAAAAGGCTGTAACTCACCCAACACCTTTTAATTCACGTGTCAAAATGAAGTTACTGTGTCAATGACAAAAATGACATGTTCCTTTGACATTGTGTAAAACCAAGGTGGTCAAAATGTTGAGATGTGATGTGTGGAAGTGTGTTCTTGTCTTTCCTACATGTCTTCACTGACACTGAATGCCTCCTGTACCTGACTGTTGTTTTTCTGAAGCGAACTGGACAACACGTGCCATTGGTTGATCTAAGATGTGACAAACTCCCCATTCGTTAGTGAAGTTCGAGTTTCACCCGAATTTATCAATTTAGCAGACTTTACTTTACGGCCACTCCAGATCAATGCAATTTATGAAATGTGGGCTCGGCAGATTTTGACAATTAGATGGACTATTCTGCATGTGATGACTTACACAGTGAAAGAACTCTAACATATTTTGGAGAGTAAAACTATTCAACTGAGAACAAACAATCTATTTTGATCACCAAGACATATACAACCAATAATTGTTCAAATTGTAGACAAATGTGCTAAAACATTTGCAAATGGCAACAAAGAGAAATGCTCTTTCTGTTGTGTTGTGAAGAATGTCACATATTGTTCAACTGTCATTGGAGAATTGAGCCGAAGCAACTGAGAAAAACTCTAAATGAAATCTCAGTGAATTGACATTAAACCAGCCGTGATGTAGCGATAGAAAGAGGTTCAGTCATTCACCAGAACAAGGCAACAACACCAAAGATTTCATGTAACTCATCAGTATAATGCTACTTATCGTAATGTCTACTATGAGTTTATGTGATGGTTAAAAAGGTGTGGAGGTTTTGGTGGCTTCACCCTCCACTCCTTCACTGAGGATGAAGGATGGAGTCCCTTTCCATATTAAGACATACCATAATACCCCTCATGTCCCACTCATTACCGGTCTACTGCCTATATGACTGTGGTGATCAGATGTTCTGGACTAAGAAAAGCATGTCTCAGTACCTTCGGGCTAAAATGTCTGTTTAGTGGAAGACGATAGGATGGTAATCTGTCATCGTCGCCGTGTGGAATATCATCTCTGCTCAGACGACGATCTGGACAGGGTGGAAGCCAACTTTGTTCACCTCCTAGCCTGAACAAATGAGATAACAGATGATGAGAGGGGGAAGCCATCTGATACTATCGAGATCCAACTCTTAGATTTCACCTTAAAGAGCTGATAACGTGTGTGTGTGTGTGTGTGTGTGTGTGTGTGGCAAAACAAGAAGTATTTCCTTTAGTGTCACTGGGAAGCGACCAGAATCCTTCCTCACACACCGTCCTGTCCAGGAGAGTAGAGCAGAGTAGAAGTGAAGATATGTGGGGGAGAGTGTGTCCGAGTGTGAACTCAAGTGACTATTTTTGAGTGTGAATCTGTTTGAGAACCTTGTTGTTAGTCCAGTCAGTGTCTGTGTGTGTGTGTGTGTGTGTGCAGTCATGAGATAGGATGGCAGGGAGTTGGTAGAATGTAGAGTGGTAGAATGTAGAGGTGTGTGTGTGTGTGTGTGGGAGGGGTGCTTCTCTTCTAGCCTTGAAAACACACACACACACACAGATACACACACACACAGATACATATATCCCTGACTCACTAATCACTGAGCCATGCAGCAACTCAAGACGTCCATCCATCCCATCAGCATTCCACCTATGCATCCCACTCTGTTGCTGCCTGCTAGTAGTATTTATAGCTTGGTAACACCAGACAGAAAGAGGAGGGGCGGTGGGTTGGGGGGGGGATTGCATAATGCTGACGCTCGTTACCTCCGATCATCGTTGGTACTGGATTTCCAATGCCTCATGCCTCCTGCTTTGCAATCTGCAGCCGCAGTGGCAGGAGCACAGCCAAGAGCCCGACGGCCGTTATCGCCAGAGGTGATAATTTTATGGCCCCTACCAAGTTATAAACACTCCCAACGACACGAGGACTCCACCGCAGTCCGCACGCACGGTGCCTTTATACCGGGCCAACAGATGAGAGGCGAGAATAACTCATCAGTGACACAGAAAACAACTCAAAGATAGCGCCATGTATTATAAGGGATATTCTCTGGGATATACAAGCAAGACAGCAGGGAGGGAAATAGAACCAAACTAAGTAAAAGCTATTAAGCGATTGCCCATCCGGCTGGGGAAATAGCTTGTTCAAGTGGTTGCAAAATGACTGATAGATAAAGGCCGTTTTCACAAGATGTAATTACCTAGAGGAAAATGAGTTTATTCTCATGTTGAAAACCGTCTCAGATATCTGGAGAAGTGTTCTCCCGCAATACATCTTTGGCTTGGAGCTGACAGATATAGATGCAAACAAAAAACACATGATGAAAAGGAAGCAGGAAGGGCACAGAGGCACCGAAGACAAACAAGTCTGGTTTTGGATATACTGGATAGAAGTCAGGTGATGTCTTGGTCTCGCGACATTCACTCCTCCCATTAGAACTGATGCTCTGTGGGAACTGTAGGCAGGGTGAAAGTGAAGACTTGAATCTGAACGTGAAAATTGTCAATTTTTTGTTGATTGAGCTGCTACAAAACAGCCATACGTGCTTGAAATGATGTAACAAATGACAGAAGATGGAAAAAAGAAATAAACAAGAGATTTCTCTGTTCGTATCCTTATATCTTCATCTTGAAATTCATCAAGTAGTTTTGTTCTATAGAGCCGCTACTGGGAGTCTTGGCTGTCAATCTATTGATGTGTCGGTGTGTTTGTAACTGTGTTTCCTCCAGTTCTCCTCAGGTCTCTCCATCTGTCGTTTTTCCAGCTGCTCTCTCAGCGGGGAGCAGATCCATAGAAACCAAAGACACAAGAGACACAGTTTAAAGCTCAGGGCAACGGGTGGTCCGTTCGGTTCAGTTTCAACCATCCTTAAACCTTTTAAGCCTAAACTGAATATCTCATCTCATATCTACTCTCGTAACCTCGTTCTTCCCCCACTGAATCACATCCCCTCTTCCTCCTCTAGTCGCTCTAATTTAGCTCTTGTCTCTTCCATGATCACTCAGTGGTCAGAGGGATGTTGTCTGGGCAGCGTGGCTCTGACCGTGCACCACACATGTCCTTTTGTTGACCCCTGGTTATAGATGAAGGGTAAAAGGAATTAGCTGGAGCAGTTCAATGATCAGTAGTTCATTTCCTTTTACTCTTACTGCACGTATTGGACACTTCCTGCTTGATGTGCTCACAAGTGTTCTTCACTCCTCGCCTCCTTTTGATTTCCCCGGATACTCTCAACTCCCTGGAAAAAGTATTCGGCTCTGAGGGTTCAGAAAATTAACGAATCAATTAATGACTTCTGGTTTGTTACCATAACTGAACATATTGATGTAGTTTTAAATACATTGTCCTGCCTGGTGAGTACAGTGAAGCCAGGCCATATCTTGGGATCATTCAAGAGGCAACATAAATCATCATAAAACATGTTAACTCTGCCAATACATTAATAAATGTCTTAAGTTGAGTTTGATTTTTCTTCTTTGATGCATTGACAATACATGACAGAAGATGGGGAAAAAATACAGACAAGATAACTTTGTGTTCATATCTTTATATTGAAATTCATGAAGTATACACAATGCATCCTACACTATTACAATGTCCACACGTTGATAATGTTTTTGTTGTCGGATGATAAAGCTACGTTTTGGCATGTAAGTAACCAACCAAACAGCAGTTTGACTGAGAAGCTTGGAGCAAAAAAAAAAACCCCAATAAAAACATAAAACCTTGTTGTGGATTAAACTGGAGCACAGCAGCAGGTAGGTAGGTACAAGTAAGCAACATTAGTTATGGTTACAGAGTAGAAAATCATGAACAAAACCTCAATATTCATTTAGTTTAGTTTGTTATGTACAACCCAGTGCCTTTAGGGGAACGGCCCTTTGTTCCTGTCAGCCTCATCTGGCCTTTCCTCTCACATCACAAGTAAATTCCAGCCAATCAGATCCCATTGTCAAGCTAGACGCAACTTACAGTAACTGTCCATTGTAGGCAGAGAAAGACAAATTTCCCATTTTTTTTGCAGCCTCACATGAACAAAAAGGTCGGATATAATGAATATTATTGAATTGTAGCGCCCCTTTTGACTCTTCTGCCCAGTAACTAAATACACACACACACACACACACACACACACACACACACACACACACACACACACACACACTTTCTAACCCCCATCGCCCCCTTGGCTGATTTAGAGTTCCTGCCAGTTTGACCCTCATCGCTCTGTGATCCTGTGACTGACGGCATAACTGCTGTGATATTTGTCTGCCTCTACCATTGTGTTGGGTTGTGTGTCCACCTTCATCAGAGATACAATGGTGTGTGTGTGTGTGTGTGTGTGTGTTGCATCTGCTTCTATATGCACGAGGGAGCACATGTACTGTGTCCGCCTCTATAGAAAACACTGTAACTCACTGTCTCTCTGTGTATATTGGTAGAGAGAGGGCCGAGAGGTCTGGCTGCGCTGTGAAAACTAACACAACCCAGCCAGCAAACAAACATAACACGGCCTGACGCCTTGCACAACCAAGTATCACACATGACCCTGCTAGTCAAAGTCAAAGGTCAAGGGTCACTGAGCATCTGGTGCTGGGGAGGGGGGAGGTGGGGATGTGAGGTGGTCAGTGGGTTTCTAGGGTTTGTTCAAATGTAGTGGGATTACAACTGGCAGTGTGTGTGTGTGTGTGTGTGTGATTTTCACTGTCTTAGGTGATGGTTAGGGTTTGGAACATGCATTGTAGTGCATCACTGAGGGCCTCTGCAACTGACTTCAACCAGAGTCTAACAGGTACTATATATATTTATATATATATAAATGTATATAAAATACATGGGGTGTGTTTGATTTACTGCCTTGCATGCAGAGGTTTGCATGTTGTGGAGCTATTCTGTTAGCTCCATTGTGCTGGGCGATCCAAATCAAACACATCCCATGCACTTCATACGTTTGAAATTTGATTTGAAGCAACATACGCTACAGTCGGCAATCACATCTACTGTACTGTCAATTACACATCATCATCATCATCATCATCAGCCTTCAGATCAAGGCTTTGTCAACAAACTGCTCTTCTTCAGCATCATTCGTATGCACATTTAAACATTCAAGGAAACTAGACGACTTGGAAAAAAAAAAACGTTTTCCCTCACAAGCATGCACACGCCTGTAACCTCATTTAGTGCTTTTTCTTTCCACTGGACTCTCACACTCTCTCTCGTTCACACACACCTATACACACACACACATAGTTTAATGTTATCTCACTCAGTTCTTCATGCACTCAACCAAGTTCTTTCAATCCATCTGGCATACACACACACACACACACACACACACCTCACAATCAACACAAAACAAACATGCTCACTCACACAAATATCCTCTTTACAAGCACATTCATATACATACATAGAAAAGAAAAGTATTGTTTAACGTAACTTAGAAAAAGCTCAGTTCTGAAAAGGCGTCTATTAGCTCTCGTACCTAAACAAACTTTTACAGGGACTGGTTTGTTTGTGCCAGTAGTTTAGAGGGGAGGAATAACAGGAAGGAGTGTTTTCTTCTTCATCCCATCAGGACAGTTAGAGTTCTGATTTCCTCCCTTCCTTCCTCCTTCCTTCCTCCCTTCCTTCCTTCCTTCCCTCCTTCCACATCTCTTTCATATCAGTAGTACAAAGACAAAACTCTTTTTTCTTTTCGTTACACTTTTTCTTTCTTTGATCGGTGGAAGCACATTGTGTCTCTGGGAGAAGTGGTACCGTTGTACTTCATCTTACTTTTTTTTCAACCCCTTCTCATCAGCAAGGTTGGCTCTAGCTTGTCCAGGGTTGGGGAGGTGCAGATGGAGGTGGGGGGGGGAGTGGTTAGATGAGGAGAGGAAAGGAGTGGAAAGAAGGGAGGGGGTTTGTTTTGAAGTAATACAGTCTGTAGTAATGGCCATCCTGGGATTTAACGGTCAAGGTTCAGGTTAAGGTTACGGCCCAGCGGGTTAAGTTAGGGGTCCAGAGGCTTCAGCGTGATAAGTTGCACTGAGCACCAGTCTTGGTCTGGGTAAAACTGGGTGACGGGGTGTCTGGGGGGTATCAGGTTTAGGTGGTCTCCTTGCCCTGGGTCCCGGTAACGGTCTTGATGGAACTGAGCGTTCGGTTGAACCAGGTCTTCTTGGCGGCCTGCACCTCATTGAGGGCCAGACCCAGATGATGCTCCAGATCCTGAGAGGAGAGGAGAAGGGAGGAGGTTAGGACTGAGGATTTGACTAAAAGGTAAATAAGTGGCCATCAGTCTCACCATTACGCCTTTCCTCCCTCAGCAGCTATAAGCCTATTTCCCTCGCCACTATAACAGATACCACTAATCATATGAAATCATCATCTCGCCCCCAGGACATTATTCCCACTAAACTCCTCTCAGTGCGGTTCTTGGCACAGTCAGCCTCCACATTTTATGTATCATAAATACTGTCTGTTTCCGTTGCTCATCGTGATCCAGCCTCCTCAAGAAACCTCATCTCAATCCCCTTGATCTCAATAAATTATAGACCCATTACCAGACTGCCACTCTTGTCCAAAGTCCAAGAGAAACCTATTTCATTACAGCTACTATCATTCATGAATTCCAGTAGCATTTTTTAACAGTTTCAATCGGGTGTCAGAGCTCACCACAGTCATCTGTGAGTCATCTTTGACTCTGCTCTGAATTTCGAAACGTTGTTGTTTGTGTTTCTATCAGCCAGGAAACATCTCCAAAATGAGCTGTTTTCTACACTTGTCTGACTTGGAGAAAATGATCCATGTCTTTATCTCATCTCTCGTTGACTACTGTGATTCCCTCTATTCTGGCTTCAACTACAAAGCTCTAGCTCGGCTGCAGCTTGTTCAGAAGGCTGCATCTGGCAGCCTTCAGTCCTTCTACTCTGGAGCTGTAGGAGAGCATCCTGACAGGAAGCATCACTGCCTGGTTTGGCAACAGCTCCTGCTCAGGACAGGAAGGCTCTGCAGAGAGTAGTGCGTTCGGCTGAGCGCACTATTGGAACTACACTCCCCACCCTGCAGGACTTGTACACCAGGAGGTGCAGAACCAGAGCCTGCAGGATCATGAAGGATCCTCACCACCCCAACAACGGACTGTTTCAGCTGCTGCGGTCAGGCAAGCACCTCCGTAGTCACGCTGCCAAAACAGAGAGACTGAGACGGAGTTTCTTTCCTCAGGCCATCAGGACTGTGAACTCTGACCTCACCAGGGCCCCCACCAAGACACACACACTGCCCCTCTTATGCACACACACACACACACACACACACACACACACACTCAGGTAACGACTACACATAATTTATATTATATTACATACATACGATTTCCCTTTTTACCATATTTTTATTTCCAAAGTGCTCTTACTGTAAATATTGTGTTGTTTTTTATATAGAGCTCTTACTGTGATACTGTAAATATTGTGTTGTTTTTTTATTGTAAATAGTGTGAACCTGTTATTTTGCCCTTTGCACATTTCTGTTGAGCATTGCCACTTTACATTTCACTGCACACCCTCGTGTGTGTATGTGACAAATAAACTTCTTGAATCTTGAATCTTGCAGCCGAGCTCTTAACGAGAACGAGACAAAGTGATCATATTAGTCCCAATTTAGCCAACGTGCACTGGCTTAGTTTTAAAATTGATTTGAAGATTTTATTGATTCGTTTTAAAGCAATAAATGGCCAAATGTACCAAAGCCTTAGATCGGCAGACATGGATGTTTTTGACTGTCCCAAAGTCTAGATGTATAACAAGAGGTGCCTTCGCTGTCAAACCAATCGACTGAAGAATTGTTTTGGCAAGTTCCAAATTAAAAACTCACGTTCTCAGTTTGCTCCTTTTGTAGCACTTTGTACTTTTTTTGACTGTCTACTTATTTATTGTACATAGTTTTTTTTAACATGTGAAGCTTTTAACTTGAGAGAACATTTGTAAGAAAGGTGCTTTATAAATAAAGTTTATTGATATTGTTACTACTGAAACTGTTCTAGTCAAGGTGACTAACAACCTCCTCATTGCTGCTGACTGAGGTGGCTGCTCTGTCCCGATTCTGTCAGACCTTAGTGCTGCTTTTGGCGCTGTTAATCAGAGTATTCTCCTCAATCGTTCTGAAAATTGGGTCACTGATGCTGCTCTCAATTTATTTAAATCATGTACTGATAATAAAAAGTTTTCTGTTGTGATTGGCAACACCTTCTCTGTCCCGGTGCATCCCAATTGTGGCATTCCCCAAGGGTTGATCCTAGGGACCTTGTTGTTCTCTATATGCTCTTTATGCTCCCTCAGTGACATCAGCCGGAAATATAATATAATATAATATAATATATATAATATAAGTTATAAGTTCATATTCTGATGACACACAACTTCATGTACCCATACACCCAGGTAACTTGAGTAGCTTCGATAGCCTTAAGGAGTGCCTCTCAGTGCCCTCAAGTGCTAGACGTCCCATAACCTCCTCCAACTGATAAATAACTTAATCTGAGGTTATTCAACCTCCATCAACTCCGTTCTGGACAGTCTTGGTAACCTGCCAGCCTTTATTAAGCCCACAGCCATAAGAAGTATTGATTTTATCTTTGAGTTTATCTTTGACTCTCTGGTAAAGAGGGTTGTTCAGTCATGATCCCTAAAAAACATTGCTATAATTAGACCTTGCCTCTTCTTGGCTGCTCTCAAAAAGGTAATCCATGTCTTTATCTCATCATTGCTAGACAACTGTAACTCCCTCTACTTCTGTCTAAACAAGAGCTCCCTCAACCATCTACAGCTGGTGCTGCAGCCTGATTTAAGATCTTACTGTTAGTTTTTAAGGCTCAACAAGGTCTAGCAACAAGTTCATCTTGGACCTTTTGACCCCTTATGAACCTGAACATAGTTTGAGATCCTCAGACGCTGCCCTTCCAGCTGTGACTAGATCCAGATCCAAACTAAAAAGTGACCCAGCTTTCGCAGTCAGATGTGAATATATGCGAGTACACTCAGCTTTCACCTGCTCTAGTTTGATTTAGGCCAGTACCACTGTGTCTACCTGGATTTTGCACTCTGCCTCCACCAGTTGTAGTTTGGTCTGGGCCAATTCCAGCTCCATCTCTCTCAGCTGGTTCTTCAGCCCCTCCTTCTCCTCGTCGGTCTCCTCAGGACCCCCAGGGGGCGCCGTGCCCACCGCAGCCCGCACACGGCCCTCCTTGTTGAAAAGACCACTGCACTTCTCACAGCCTTCTACTTTAGACTAGAGAAGGGAGAGGGGGAGAGAGAGAGAGAGAGAGGGGGGGAGGTGGTTAGAGAAATATATAAGGAGTGACACACTGACACCAAACTCTAGCATGGCCCTCGTTGAATCAATCACTGCACTTCTTACAGCCTTCTGAAGCGATTGAGACTGGAGGACGGCAAGAAGGATAAGAGGAAACAGAGAGAGAGGGAGGGCAGCGAGACACAAACAGAGAGAGAGATTCAGGGTTAGAGAAAGATTCAGGTCGACAGCTGATACTCCAATTCAGCCCTAACAAGGCCCTCCTTGTTGAAAAGACCGTCACAATTCTTTTTTTTCAGTCTGGGGTAGGAGGTAAGGATGAGTAGAGCCAATGAGAGAAACTGGAGAAATGCAAGAAATTATTTTAGGGCTCTTTCAACCAAACGAAAAAAGAGAAAGCACTAGCAGGGTATGTAGACATTTTTTTAGATAGTCCAAAGTCTAAACATCTTTATGTAAGAGGTCATGAAGAGGCGTGTCCCTTCACTCTTCATGCAGAAAAGTCACTTTAACAGGTTGAGTAGAGATAGTGGTTACTGAAGCAGCTGGCAGCCCGTCACTGCAGTAGCCTTGTAATCACTGTGTGACTGGCCAATCCCATTAGCCTGCTATTTATAATAGCCGGCGAGACGTTTTCCGTACCATTTTATGTGACAAGCTATGTTTGGGCACAACGTGTTTGCGCATGCAGCCACAGAAAAGCCGCTGTGCACAGAGCCATATGTTGCTAGCCAAGATCCCATTGAAGTAAACTGAGTCAAATCTTTTGCTTCTTCATAGTGTCTCTAGTGATATCGAGCAGCGGAGGTGCACATGCCTTGGTCAACTCCCCATTGCTGGCAATGTTCGTTAGCTTGGTTGACTTCTTAGCAACCGTAGCACCTTAGCCTCAGATTTAGGCTCAACCTTCAGCTGGACAAGGCTTTCACAGGACAACTGACCACCCTCCCTCAAGCCCTCAACATCAGCTGCACATCCCAGTGGATTTTACTCAGTTTACTTTTCAATCCCAACAACAATGGCAGTTTTAGCCCAATACTTGATTTGAGAGGGCTGAACCTACGATACCCTTTTTTAAGTGTTATTCCACTAGGAGTGTCTCCATGTACTGGGCCGTAGTGAGGGGTGTACCGCTAAGCGACACATGCACCGTAGCTACCATGTTCCTTTGTCAAGGCCTTCAACCTGTTCTGAGGTGGGTGCTTGATTGGCAATATCCATCCGCATGCACACGTGCACAGACTTGTGCAGACACTCATACAGACATATACGCAAGGGCATACAGGCAGACACAGTTATGTCTTTCATAAATTCATGAGTATACACACAGGCTTGTATTCTCCCTCATGAGCGTGCACAAATAGACACCAGCACACTCACCATGTCTCATAATAACTTTTCCCTGCAACAGCACGCCCTCTAATTATGCTCTATTTGTAGTCCTGGCTGTTAATCTGCAGTATATCATTGAGGCACAGCAGTGTTCTGAGTGTGAGTTTGAGTGTGTGTGTGTGTGTGTGTGTGTGTTGTAACTGACCCGGATTTTCTCCAGCTCTCCCCGGGTGGCCGTCTGTTGTTTCTCTAGTCGTTCACTCAGCTGGGAGCAGATCTGCAGGAACCAGAGACAGAGGCGGTTTAAAGGTCAGAGCAGTGGGGTGGTTGGCTCAGTTAAGAGGAGGCCTGCAACAACAAGTTGACGTCATCAGATAGGTTGACTACATAAATGTGTTGCATGTGCTTTTGTTTTGAACATGTCCAAACCCCGAGTGTACATGTGAGAATTCAACTCTTATCCATAGGAAATACTAGAAACAGAATAATCGGATGCTTTCCTCAGTGTGCAAAACCGAAAAGGCACCCCAGTATTAACCGCCATGCACAGAAAACCCCGGAGCCATGCGACTGGAAGCACGTCGTCACGGCAGTATGGAAAGTCTTTTTAATGATATAGCTTTCCCTTGCATGGCAAATTCTTAATCAACTGCCTTGAGTTACTGGAATATGATGCAAATGTGGCTGCTGATAGCTGTAATGCTGCATCTTATTCGGGCTGTGGACCGATACTCTGAAATGTAGTGTGGGTGTAAATGAAAATGTTCGGAAAAAATGTCTGGACTATGAAAAAGTTGGACTAGCCCACACCTGTCCATGAAACAGCTTTTGAGTCAATTGTCCGATTACTTTTGGTGCCTTGAAGAAGAGGGAGCTACATATTAATACATACATTCTTCTTTCTGTAATGATTAATATTTGAAAACCATTCCACCCCAAACCAAATCCAAACAAAGTAAATACAATATTAAAGTAAAGATGAGTACACTAGTCTAAACTACCACTTAGACCACTTGAATATATTTGTTCCTGTTTTCTTTTCCTTAACTAACCAGAATAGTGTGCACTACCCTGTGCCCTCTCCTTCCCCTCCTCTCCCCTCCTCTCCCCTCCTCTCCCCTCCTGTGACTCCTGGTCAGGTAACCATGGCTGAAGCTTCATCCTCTTACTCTAAGTCCATTACCAGCGCTGTAGGGGTCCCGTCGTTCTGGGACGGCTTACACTTGATGTCTCCTGTTTCCTTTTCTCTCCCTCCTTTTCTCTCCATCTATACCTATAACCCACACAGCCGCAAACGTGGTTACGTCTACACACACATAAACCCACGCACACCCACACACTTGTACTCTCGCTTGCCTGCTAACAGAGAGATCAATGTGACATGAGTCATCTTAACGGGTACATCTCATCATCCCACCTCTCTCTAGACAGCCCATCTATCTATCTGCTCTCTGCATCTCTCTCTCTCTCTCATTCCCCCCCGGCGTATACATCTCTCTCCATCCGTCTCCTTTAGCCTAATATCAATCTATACATCTATCTATCTTTAGCCTAGCACATATCCATCCCTCTCCTCCTACATGTATTTTATCTATCCTCTTTCACTGTCGTTCTCTCCTTCTCGTTCCTTTTCCCTCTGCTGCTGTTGTTGCACCCATCTCCCTGCCTCCCCTCCATCACCTTTCTCTTATCCTTCGTCTTGTAGCAGCTTACTCTCCCCGCTCCCTTTCTTTAACCAGCACTATTCAACATCATTCTTCTCTTTTCTTTGTGAGCAAAGAGCTTCTACCTGAGTTCCTATGGCTCATACTCAGAATGGCTCTCTGGTTTTCACTCATTTCATTCTCCTTAGTAGGTTTTCTATATGAGGATGAGAGGGACAGGGTAGGAGGACAGAGAGCTTATGCAAACCTATCTCTTCCCTTTTAACTGTGGAGTGACACCAAAAATGGGTTTTATGCTTGTTTCTGGTGTGTGAGTCCCATGACCCACATCAAAATAATGTATATTCTGACCTTGAGTCCCAGGGGAAACTAAATGTCCCTGTTTTTTTTTCAGACTTTCCTATTTTTCATTCACTCAAAAATTCACCCAATCCTATTTTTGTTGTCTTTGTCAATATATACATATATATGCTTACACTAGGGAAACAACACATTTATCTTCCAAGGTCATATAACATGCAGAAACACAGCATGCTCAGAAGTGGACGCAGACAATTTGAGCGTGACACCATATTTATCTGCATGCAGCAAGAATACAGACAACCTGTGTGCATCAAGCCCTGCCACTAGTTACAACAGGGACCTCAAGAGACCAGTGGTCTGCGTTCAGCTCCACCATTAACAGGCTGTTCATTATCCACTTGGACTAGAGCAGCAATTAGCAAACAACCAATGGCTCCAATCCCACAAAGAGGAATTTGGCATCCGCAGCCACTGAAACAGGGAGAAGCTATTTGACGAATCTGGGTTGGAAAATGAGACGGGTTATTTTTGGGTAGCATTCCACAACTTGTCAATCCCAGAAGATTGAATCCTGTTGTCCTTCCTCTCCTCTCTCCTCCAGAGAGTTTTCTTCATTTTCTCCCTCTCTTTCCTGCAGCATCCCCCCCCCCCCCCACCCACCCCCACACAAATAAAGCTGTCAAATAAAGCTGGAAAAACAGAACTATTTTTTGCTGAAGACCCATTTTCACTCTTGAGCTCAGCTTGTGATCTAAAGGGTGCTTTCAGCTCACGCACACACGCACACGCACACACACACACACACACACACACACACACACCCCTCTATGGTAGCACCTGTCATGAATTTTCTGATCTGTTGTCATTTCCAATTTCCTGTCTATATTTTTAGGTTCCAGTCAAGGTAAGGTCTGTTTCCAAAATAGCCCTCTTTCTATTTTTTTTAATCTGCCCCCACAGGGACCAATAGGAGCCGATATGTTGCGTAACGTCTCTGTGGTGATGGTAATAATACCTGATCTGGGTGGGGTTATGTCTACGTATTAAGCGACAGGATGAGATCTGAAAGGATGAAAATCAACTAAAGAGGGATTCGGGGCGGACAGGATATCAAAACACGCTCAAAGGTTGAGGCATCAGAAGCGTTGGGTTCAGGTTAGGGACAACAATTAACAAGATTAGATACTGCTACTGCACAAACTAGATGGATGAATGGAAACAGAGCAAAAGGTATATCCACTCCATCTATATCATTTGAATTATTTATGTCTTGCCGGAGGAGCTTCGATCTGAAAGGATTGAAACCAACTGAGGAAAGATTTAGGAGGACAGGAGTGGTGGTGAAAGGCTCAGACTTCAAATGGTTTGGGTTCAGGATCGATAAAAAACATAAAAACAGACAAAAGTGCTTCACAGGATCAAAAAACAGTGAACAAAATATATAATGTGTAAACAAAAGCACACTTTACCGTAACAAGATATAATACATTTACACAAATCTACACCTGGTGTTGTTACAGTGGGAGTGGTGATGCCATCTGAGTGTGAGGGAGCATCTCAATAGGAATCATTACTTGGCCTAGTTAAGGGATGAAAGGTTGAACTGGTGCAGGATCAGTCCAGTGGAAACAAATATCATTTCATTAATACAGCTACAGTTCATAGTTTCACTTCTCTAAAGGAACAAAATGTACTTCTGATGGAAAACACACACACACACCCTGCTGATATGCTATAAAACACAGTGTGTAACAGCATGATTTGTAGTATGTACTTCTATTAAATCAATGCTGTTACTCCTCCGCTCCTTAACATGATCTTATAACGTCACAAACATATGATACACACCACATTCACAGTCCATACCTGCTTATATTCTCCAATAATGGAACCGTTCTTCTTAATCTCTGACTCAGACTTATCTAGCTCCCGTCTGCACATCTCCTTCAGCTGTGGAAACACACACACACACACACACACACACACACACACACACACCACACACACACAGGGATACTGTTAGACTACTGCAGGGCACAAGAGTCCAAGGACAGGAGCAGTGTCAGCGGGTGTGGTGTGGTGCTGAAGTGGCTGCCATGAACTATAAACAAAGCAGACAAGAGTATTGGCAGGTTGGGAGCTGGGGGCAAAGTCACGCCCTCTACACCGACCCCACACACAAGCACACGATCACTCACGTCTACACCTACACACACACACACACACATGAAGACAGAAGACATTTGGAAGACACACAGGGGAGCGAGAGGCCAGCAGGTCTGTCGTCTGTGTCAAAGGGATCCGTCACTATTAAAAGGTCCAGGCCAGTAAACAACCGAGATGAAGGGATGTGCTTTGACTCTGAGGGTTTGACTGTCTCTTTAAAATACACACAAAAAAAAGATAGAAGAGGCCCTGCAAGTTTTTTTTGTCATTTCCTGTTTTTCGATCATGTGACATGGATACAGCTAAATGTGTCTGAACGGACATTTTTAAAGAGGCAGGGTGAGATTTAAAAAGAGAGACAGACAGAAATAAAGACACAGAAAGACAGATGGGCAGACAGATTGCTTGTGCTTGATATTTATACCGGTGGCGATCTAATGGGTTGGGCTACATTTCTCACTTGATTGCTAGGTATGTTTGGATCTGGGGGTTTGTTGGGATCTGGCTCGGGCTCAGGAAAAGCCTCTCTGCATGTTTGGGGTCAGAGTCAGCGTTGGGGTTAGTCTCTGACCTGCGCAGACTCCTCCTCCAGTCGTCTCTTCTCATCCTCCGAGTCCACCAGCTTCTGTTTGGTCATCAGCAACTCCTTGTTCAGGGCATCTGCCTTCTCCTCAGCCTGAGACACACACACACACACACACACACACTTACAGTGTCAAGGTCCTTGTAAACACTCACTCACGACTTTTTGAGACACTTGTCAGGTGGTGTTGAGTCTCAAACGAAAGGTAAAGGTAACAGTAACAGTCACACACATACATGTACTTGTCGCTGGGATCTGTTGTTGAGTTTCTAACTGCAAATCAGGTCACACACACACACACACACACACACACACACTCACACACACACACACACTTACGTTGTCAAGGTCCTTGCGCAGGGCGATCTTGCTGCTGACCAGCTCGTGGGCCAGGTCATCGTTCTCCTGCTCCAGACGCATGTTAGCCTCTTGCAAACGACGGTTCTCTCGCTGGTCGAATAGAGGGAGGGAGACGAACGACAAGAGAGAGAGAGAGAGAGGAAGAGACAGATTGAGGGAGAGAAAACAGAGATGAAGACATAGAGAAAGAGTGGGACACCAAAACAGAGGAGTGTGTGTGATTGGAGAGAAAGGAGGGGACAAGAAAGAGGAAGGAAAGTGAAAGAAGAGCAGAGAAGAGGAAAAGCAGTTGATCAGAATGTGTTGCGAATGTTTCTTCTTTCTACACACGACGACGTGATGAGTAACAGCAGCAGTATACGAGTTTCTGTGACTGTAAAAACCAGGTGACAGTATGCTCAAGCAGCAAGAACAGTCTCTAATGGTTAACTCGCCATAGCTTGTGAGCACGTCATTAACAACAACAGGAAACTGACATAAAGGTCAATCTCTCCCCCCCGGACAGCAAGCAGGAGACTAAGAGAATGAATCATAGACAACACAAGAAGATTGAGAAAAACTCTTATCTGCTCTTATGATACCTGAAATGGTATTTGTTTTAAAGGAGCATTTTTATTCTTACAAAGTGCAAAAGAAGAAACGGTTCTTCAGTCATGGATATTGATGATCTTCTACTGTACACAACAGACCCTTTAACCTCAGATGACTTATGGCGTGTCATCTTTGTTGTTGCCGTATTGTTTCATTTCCTGAACGAGGATTGTCGAGGTCTACGGTACATCGTGATTTATTCTCTTCAGTGCAAAAACTTTTTACGCTCTGATGAATTGATTTACTGAAACACTGATCAGAGTTAAATATATAAACAGAGTTCATTTGATAATGAAGCACACTTTTTTTTAGATAAGAACAATTGTGTTTCTCAAGAAATATGTAACCCTGTTGTCTAGTTGGACGTTCATATTTTATATTTAGTCTTAATATTGTGACAGAAAAACGGAAGATTTTACAGTAGAAAGTAAGTTGTTAACTTACTTTGCACTTTGCACACAACTGCAAAGCGCCACCACAAACGCTTAGTGAATACGGCCCTAAGTGTTAAATTATCACTGCTATTTTTATAACAGACACGTATCCAGTTCAGATGGTTGAAGGTAACGACCAAAAAACAGCATCACAAACCTTCTACTATATTGAGTTTTGTTCAGATTCATGTTTTGACGTTGAGATGACACACACATTATTAATGCCCCAAGGGGGAAACTCTCTGTTCACCTTCTGGTTGAGGTGCAGGGTCAACCAGCTAGGAGTCAAGTATCTTGCTCAAGGATAATTCAACAACACATGAGGAATGAAACCCGGCCCGGGGGTCGGGGATGACCTCACTAACCACTCAGCCTTAAGATCCAAGTCAGAACAAAGCATGTTGTCAAGTCAATGAAATATGCCTTCTAGTATCCTGCAATTGTTCATTTCCTTGAGAAGAAAATGGAATTGCTGATGGCATGTGTGAGTGTGTGTGTGAGTGTGTGTGTGTGTGTGTGTGTGTGTGTGTGTGTGAGTGTATGTCTACCTCATATCTCTCGATGGGGGCCTCCTGCTGCTCCTGCTGCTCCCTTATGGTGTGGTACTCCTTCTCAAACTTCTTCAGCTTCTTCTGGCTAATCTGCAGGACAGAGAGCAGACACACACACACACACACACACATTAAGCATTACACTCAAACTGTACCAGACATTTGCCCTTTGCACATTCCTGCTGAGCATTGCCACTTTTGCATTTCACTGCACACCTCGTGTGTGTATGTGACAAATAAACTTCTTGAATCTTGAATCTTGAAACATATGAGGAACTGCATTTAAAAGCACAATTACACACAAAAATAAGGGTGGAAGTTTAAACTAGCTCACTAGTCTTTAGTTGGTGACACAGAGGTTTTATCCCTGAATCTAAACTAAACAAGGATACAAGACTTCCTGTTGGACCAAGGTTTGAATGTTTCTGCCCAGCATGTGAATGTGATATAATGGAACGTGTGCAGAGCTTGCTGCCAACCAGCCTCACCGGCCTCACCGGCCTCACCAGCCTCAACCAGCCTCACCAGCCTCACCAGCCTCAACAGCCTCAACCAGCCTCACCAGGCCTCACCGGCCTCACCCGGCCTCACCCAGCCTCACCCAGCCTCACCAGCCTCACCCAGCCTCACCCAGCCTCACCAGCCTCACCAGCCTCAACCAGCCTAGAGCCCAAAATAAGTTCACTAGTACACTTTTACTTTAAGGCTACCCATAATAAGTCTGGTCTCGTTTAATGGTTTCAAAAACACACCAACACTTACACCCACATACATGCACACACTCACACACACAATTACACACACACACAAATATACATTTGTTAACTGCTCTTGGGCAGTTTTATCAACAGGCCTTTCACGACTGTCTCTGCCCTACACTGGCCTTTTTAGAGAGTCAGCTCCTGTACAATGAACACTGTTCAGTGTGTGTGTGTGTGTGTGTGTGTGTGTGTGTGTG
Source organism: Hoplostethus atlanticus (assembly GCA_034670405.1). Taxonomy (NCBI): domain Eukaryota; kingdom Metazoa; phylum Chordata; class Actinopteri; order Trachichthyiformes; family Trachichthyidae; genus Hoplostethus; species Hoplostethus atlanticus. Next base: position 2,861,878 of record JAXDDX010000008.1, read on the forward strand.
TGTGTGTGGCTGATTTTAGGCATGAAAGAGAGAACCACCACTCTGTCTACAGACTATGTTCTGCAGCCCAGTCTGTAGATTTGAATGGATTTAGTTATGGCTCCTCATTGCGTAGTTGTGTGTGTGTGTGTGTGTGTGTGTGTGTGTGTGTGTGTGTGTGTGTTACAGTCACAGGTTCAGCATTTTTCTATATGATCCAACTGTTCAGCTAACTATGTTGGCAGAACTGGGACAACATGGCCTACATGTTGTTCTGCAGTGTGTGTGTCTGCATGTGTGTGATGCTGCTCTGTAAAAGAGACAGAAAACATACAAGAGGTCATGGAGGGCAGGAGATGCCACCTGTCTCTCCTTCTATCTGTCTCTAGAGATTTGTGGAGACTTGTTCAAATGGTTTCTCTCTCTCTCTCTCTGACAGCTGGGACCATAAATACTAATATATAGGCATCAGATACTAGCATTCATACAAGTCTATCATGAAGTAGTAAATTATCTCTTATTTGGGACTGAAGAGGCGTAATGCAACACTATTCCCTGCACCTTTGGACGTGTGAAAAGCAAATAAAAGGCGACATCTGTAGCCATCATATGAATTCTACTTTTTACAAACTCGATGAACAAACATGATCATACACGTGACACATACACACGTGTACACAAATGCAAACAAATACACACACACAGAAAACACACAGAAAAGAAAGGTGTAACAGGAAGACACTGTGACAAAATAAATGACAATAGTTTGATCCCAGACTGTCCTGATACCTGACTACAGCTTCTAAGTGTGTTTTGGCTTATATATCTTTAAAAATATAAGAAATAATAGTGACCTTTGACCACCACGACACAGTAAATATTTCCTCTCAGTGCTAATCCCAGCAGGACTACCACAGACACTAAGCACCATTACAACAATAGCACTGGCATGCAACAGTAAGCAGTGTGTATGTATATATAGTGTGTACGTGTGTAGGGAGAATGTGTGTGGGGGTCTTTGCATTCAAAACCACGTTGTAGGTATTTGAAGCTGTCTGATTGATTCCTTGACCTTAGTACAACCTCTCCTCCTTTTGAGAGAAGATGACTAACACTGATCTTTCTGTCCCTGACTGTCGACACTCCAATATCAATCTAGGGGGAAGAAACGAAGGCAGATAAGGGTCAACAGCTCAATAGGTCAAGGACCAGGTTGTTCAACTCTGGGACCCTACAAACAATAAAACTCTTCATCAATTGTGTGCCTTTTTTTTTTATCTAAGCATACAACAAGGCGTATTTAGGCCATTTAGATGCAATACTTGAACATGATAGCATGTTAGAAATAGTACCGTGAGATATCGAACACAGATGATGTAAAGGATGAAATGTGCTCCAATCAGAAGCCAGTATCGAAGTCACCGAGGACACCAGTAATCTGATCAGGTAATCCCGCTACCGTGACGTGCTGGCTCCAGATCAGCCTACCTTCCATCTCCAGCATTAAAAGGTCAATTTGCTACGTTACTTGCTACCTGGATTTTGACTCTAAATACCTATTTGAACCTGTATGCAGTAAATGGTGTCGATATCATTCTCTGTAACGGATTGACAATATTTGGCTTGTCAATCAAATAGCTGCATAGTTTGTATCTATCTTGAGCACCTTGTCTGTCCTGATCCCCTTCGACCTGTCTGAGAATCAAAAAGCACCAACGGGAAGTGCACCGTCGACTCTCCGTCAAGAGATAAAAGTGAGCCAGCTACTTTAACAGTCAGAGTTCGTAATAATAAATAGCTCTGCTAAAAGTTACCTTCAAAGTCAGGCCCTCTAAACTAGGCCAGACTGTTAGAAACAGGTCAGGACACAAGTGGGTGTAAGTGTGTTTGTGTGTGTGTGTGTGTGTGTGTGTGTGTGTGTGTGTGTGTGTGTGTGTGTGTGTGTGTGTGTGTGTGTGTGTGTATGTCTGTGTGTTCATTGGATCTCTCAATGTTCTCTTACAGCTCAACATTGACCCCTACTGGCGTTTAAGGAGCACTGCTGAAATATAACAGGCTTCAATGGATTACCCAGCAATAGTACCTCCATTAGATTATAACTTCATAAAAATATTGATTTGACAAATTATCTCCAGCGTTTTTATCTAATATTGTTTTTTTATGTGGGAGGCAGACAGGATTTAGATTTCTCTTTTAATCAGAAGTCTGTTTTGTGTCAATATGAATGTCTGTACATGTCTGACGGAGGCAATAGGAATAGGAGGAACAGCTCATGTACATGGGGAACTGATTTACTATACTTGTATTCCCCCTGATTCTATTCTATTCTATTCCAGACTTACCTTTATGCTACAAGCCAGCTCCATCAGTTTCTTGGCATTCTCCTCAGAGCGGTAGCGCTTGGGAACCGGGACCCGGAAGAATTTGAGCGCTCCCTCAAAGTCTGTTTGGATCAGATCGTCTTTTGATGTCTGGGCAGGAAAAAGGATCAGAATGCAAAAAAAGGGAAATCAGGCAAAGATTCCAGACCAAAACGTTCCTAGAGGGCAGAGGCTTGCCTGCCACTTCTGTAATGTGAAGCAGATTTATTTTCACCTTCTGGAAAAGACACCACCTCTCAAGAGTAAACATAAACAGGATCCATCAAACTGGTTAAGTAGCAGTTTAAATCAACACGGAATAACTCTAATAAGAAAAAATGCAGTAAAATTAACAACATAACATCAATAGGTGTGTGTGAGTGTGAGTGTGAGTGTGTGTCTTACCTTCAGAAGTGCCAGGGCTACATTGAAGATCACACTGATGCCCTGAGAAGAAAAAAAAGAGCTTTAGATATGGGATGGATTGAGGAGAGCAGATGTAAGAGTAGACAGTAAAAATAAAACGACCTACCTCACACAGTAGTAGGTCAATGATGTGGAAGACCATGTAGAGAGGGAACTTGGCTGTGAAGAGGGTGAGGAACCACTGGGAGGCGTACATATGAGCCTCCAGACCCACATTCAGAAAATGGGTATACAGGTCTGGGATATACTCCTGGCATAAACATGAGAGGAAGAGGGCAAAGAACGAGTTACAAAGAGACAGGAGGAGAGCGAAGCACAGAACAGTAGGAGGGAGGAGGATAGAGAGAGAGAAGGAGTGATAGGGACACAGAAACATCAATAAACAAATACAAAATGCACCTCAGCTGCACAAACCAAAAGCTTTGTCAATCGGATCATGTGTAAATACAATAATGATGACAAATTGCGTGGCGTGGCTGCAGCAAAGGCACTGTAGGTTCCACAAATGCACACACACACAAACGAACAGACACCTGCATAAGTCTCTCAAGTTGGAAGAACTTGCAATGTAGATCTTCAAAGTTCTGCTTGAAGAGGTCCCTGAGCCCGTAGTCAAACATGATCTTGACCAGCACGCTGAACGCCTGTTCCTCCGGCATCTGAGAAGAGGGACCGGGGGATTCAGCTTTAGTTGATAAATATCTATCACTTAATGAAATATCTGCTGGTACACATCTTGAGGCTTATATTACAAATATTTTTAACAATAGTCTATAGCAAGGTCATTGCATAAAGGCTAGTATTTCCAAACATAGACTATTTGTTGTTTGCCCACTCCAATATTGGAGACACCATAAATAGACTAAACCTATAAAACAATGCTTCAAAAGAAGTTATTGCTGTGCATACACATCCTTGACCAAGTCTACCACATGGTAAAAAGCACTAAACATCATTTCTCCACTAGGTGGCAGTGTTGACAGTACTTGAAATTAACTCACAAACTGGAGGGGGGCTTAAACACTAGCCACTCTAGGTTGACAAATAAACACATATGATACATTATTTACACAGTATCCCACAGACATGTCCCCTTTTGCACTTATTGTATATTATACATATTGACAAGCCAGGAATGGTTTTAGAAAGCTCAAGTCTTGTGTCACACAAGTCACACTGAAACTATCGATGGAGGTTCATGAACATGCGCGGCTCAGCGGTGCGTCCGTCACGCTGCTGGTGTGGAAAATCCTTTCATATATGAACTTACATGAAGCAGCAGCACAGCAGCCAAGAAGGACTGACCCTGGCAGTAGCCAATCTCCTCATCATATACAGAGTAGGCCTGCAGGAGAGGACGAAGGCAAACGGTCAATCACACACACAGTAAATTTTACCCTCAATACAAAAAATGAAAAAAGATCATTTTCATTCCCTCACAAAAGAACATCTTTAGGTAAACTGCGAATTTAAGATGATTTGCGGATTTTAATTCCACCTTGGGGTTTTGCTCGTCCAGCTGCAATATATGTGAATCCAAACGGTGTTGTCACCTTTTTACTTACATCAGTTTCCTTTGTACTGAACTCTGAGAAAAAGAGTCTAATGGGATATAAAGCATCAGTTTAACAAAGCTTAAAAAACATCCAACCCTAAACTAAGGAGGCAAAGCAAGTGGGAAAGGAGAGAAAGAAGGTGAGGAGGAGGATGGAGAGAGGGAGAGGTAGGTATAGAGGAAATGGTGTCAATACGAGGAGAGGGAAGGATGGAGGGAGAGACTGAGGACAGGGGTGTAGTGGCCTACTGAGCTACAAATCCACTAGTTATGAGAACAAGTCAAACAAAGTGTGGATCAATCCACACACAAAACAGGGAGCGCCCGCTGAATTATTGAAACACACCCGAGGAGGAACCTGTCAGGGAGGAGATGGATGCCCTCACTTGAGTTATACATAATGGATGAAATGAAAATGAAACAACTCTGCAGCCAAACTTTCATGAAGGATTATGAAAAGACAGGTTGAGGTGTGTGTGTGTGTGTGTGTGTCTTTGTGTGTGTGTGTGTGTGTGTGTGTGTGTGTGTGTGTATCACCTGTACTGTATCAGCATCAGTGCATGTGTGACAAGTTAGTGTGCTAGTGTATGTGTGTGTCTGCATGCCTGTCTGTACCGTGTGTGTGTGGAGAATCAAATGTGCATGTTTTTGTGTGTATGTGTGTGTGTGTGTGTGTGTGTGTGTTCAGAAACTTCCTAGCTCTCCTCCAATGGCAGGGCCTGTTATGAACTCGTTGAACCAGGCAGAAACAGAGCGGCTGTTCTGTGTATTAATGAGTAGCCCCGTTAGCTCTGACAACTCTCAACGCTGCCCTAAAACACTTTGTCAGCAAACCCACTGTGACTAAAATGACCCATTTACTCAGTAATTACACCACATCCCACAGAAACTTCAAAACTTGACAAAACCCAAGGACGTGTTTCAGAAGTCTTGCAGGTGCACCATCGCTAAATGTGTAAATCGCACCTGTGTGAATTGAGAAGACACTATAATAATACCAATTCTCCAACTGTTATCCTTAGCAGTCATTTGAACTGCATCCCAGTGCCGCAATGGCAATAATAACCCTTGCAGATCTTACTGAGGGAATACTGTCCCTACAGATGCATCCTGCAGCTGCACTAGATCTCCACTGGAGTTTTTTTTTTTTGCATTTCACCTTGGAGAGTGTGTGGCGTGCCGTGTCGAGCTCTCAGAAAATAGGTTTTGAGTGCACGAGTGTGTCTGCGTCTCACCTTGCAGATCTTGTAGAGCGAGTCCTGTCCATCTCCCCCTGTGTCTTTGAAGTAGTCATGAGCTGGGAATGTCCTGTTGATGTCCCGGGTAATTGCACTGTCCTGGGGGGACTCCTAACAGTGAAACACAGGAAGGGGAGATGGGAGGGGTAATTTATTTTGTTCCCATGAAGGTGATAAAAAGTACTCATCTCATGTGTCCTCAGACATAGGCTTATTATGACCCACTGCAGAAGAAACTACACAATGTAACTGATGTCACTTTAAGGCAAGTATTGATAAGCACTTCCGTCCAGGGCCAGCAGGGGTCAGTGTTGGACGTGAAATCCCAGCACACTGCCCAGAGCTACAGGGTGGATGACTGGTGATACCAGGGCACAGAGTGTTCTGTTCGAAGAAAGCACACACACACACACACACACACACACACACACACACACACACACACACACACACACACACACACACACACACACACACACACACACACACACACACACACACACACACACACACACACACACGCACACATCTCTCTCTCTCTGGCTCTTTTCCTCTCTCTCTCTCCCAATCAGAGCAGCTAATCTCTGGAACGCCCTCCCTGAGGAGATCAGGCAGGGTAAATCAGTTTCATCCTTTAAATCAATTCTCAAGAGCTACGTCTACCTGTCTGTAGACCACCCCCACCCTAATGGCTGGGTCTTCTTTGCCCTCCGTCCTCTTCTTTGCTTGTGTGACCTTGTTTTTGTGTCTTTTATTGATCTTGATTGTGAAGCACTTTTCAGTTATTATCTGGTCCTGGACAGTTTCAGGAGCGCTGGTGCTGTAACTGTCGTCTCATTTTGATCCTCCATGAACTGGATGACCAGTTCAGTAGATAGAAACGGCACATTGTATGGTTTGTCCATGTTTTGAGCATAGTGACGAGAAAAGAGGCAATCAGATCACCAACTTAAGCAAACCATGTACATCAGGACTCCAGGTATTCTGTACAACTAACTTTTATGTAATTCTTAACATTTTTCTTAGAAGTGCTGACTGGGATGAACATTACCTTCTAGTATCTGCTTAGTTAAATAATTTAGAGGATTAGTTTGAGGGTCATTGGACAAAAATGAGTGAGACTCAATCGATTTTCCCCCATTGGAGAGATATAAAACGACATATACTGTGATTATGTGTGGAAAAAGGCTGAAAATCACATGACTCTTGGCATCTGATTTTTGCGTTGGGGAAATGCTCTGACACAATGCCCTATTTCAGGCTGGTATCGGCCTGATATCCAACACCAGTATTCACATCGAGGCATCCCTAATTCAGATCAGGCACGGTGTCTGGCAAGAGGCTATTCCAGTGGAGTGGAAGACAACCCAGGAAATTATGATCAGAGGTGTAAAGATGTCTGCCTAGAGCGGGGGATAGATGGGAGAGAAGACCAGGATGTGTGTGTGTGTGCACAAGTACACCATGTGCATACACAAGCGAGTGAAGTGAGCGGGCGTGAGAACATTTGGTTTTAGAAATGAATGAAAGACAAAAATCTGAAACGGATGACAGCCTTGGCAGACCAGAATATAAGGCTGTTTACTGTCAGCACCCTTTGGGTGTGTGTACGTCTGTGTGTATGTGTCCTTTGGTAAATGCTGTGATGTGATCTCTCATTGGCAGCTGGCTGGTCGTGGACTGACAGACAGTTACTGACTTAAAAACATAGCCAGGGGGGAGCACACAATATATTGACATTAGACAGAGAGAGAGAGAGAGAGAGAGAGAGAGAGAGAGAGAGAGAGAGAGAGAGAGGTGAGAGAGCGAGAAGAAGCAAGAGATGGAAAAAGAAAGATAAAAAAGGGGAGTAGTGTAACGTTTGTGTGTCCATGTGTGTGAATGCATGTTGGTGTGAAAGAGAACAGGGGTCTCGCCTCTGACCTCAGACCAGACAAAGTGTAGGAATTAAGGCCACTATGCAATATTCATGCCTCCTTCTCTCTTTCTCAATCTCATCTCAACATTGTTCTTAATAGTTCCCTCCAACACGGTACACAGTAATGATCAGTGAATGGCCTAAAACTGAAATCATTTCTTCCTTCCCACAAAGACTTTGTACCACCTGCTCTTTTCTCTGTCAGTCTTTTAGCCTTACTCTAAATCTGTCATAATGTTTACTGGTTCTCCTCATGGTCTTCTCATGCCTCTCTCCAGAACAACAGTGGCTTCCTACAGTAGCACTACATTACATAAGGCAGTGTAGCACTACTGTACCTGCACTGCCTCCCCAGTGTTAGCCATTCTGATAGGCAAACACTTTAAACCTACAGTGTGTTTAGATTGGAACAACACAATTGCCCCATCACACAGGGGGGTACAAATGTTGTTCTTATACCAAACCACAGCTTTTTTGTTTGTTCTGACTAAATCTCATCTAAAATTGTAATGCCATTCACTGTACAGAGATGTCTCTTTATATCAGGGGATCTTCAACCTTCTCAGCCTGGGACACAAATAAGACTCTCAGGTTCTTGTCGTGAGACCAGAGCTCACTTCAACCTCTACTCCTGTACCCAGTAGAGGAAGGCTGGCACGTTGGATCAGATGAGATAGGTCTGGTTAGCTTAATGTGATGTAATGCTCAGTGAGATGTTATTATATTAACACAGTGACACCAGCCTGGCATGAGAGCACACACACAACCACACATATATACAAGCCTGGGGGCAACACACTTCTCTAGGAAATCCCTGCACCCCCCCCTACACACACACACACACACACACACACACACATCAGTAAATACTCTAGACTAGAGTCCAAGCTATCCTTACTTTTCAAAGATTAATTACCCTTCACTTCATTATTGATGGTCTGCGTGTTTGGAACAGAAAAGTCTCTAAATAAGTAATGACACTCTTACATTACACGGCCAGTCAAATCCACATTTACAGATATCCTCATATTTGGAGGTTGAGCAACAGAGCGTATTAATCTAGTTCTGGATTCGGGGTACCCGGATACGAAAATGGGGATTTCAGGAAACGTTTGAAGCAGAAATTCCTAAAAAGACACCTGATCATTACTTTGCAAATTAAAAGAATTTGCAAAAAACATTGTGAATTCTTGACCTATCTTATGGCTCTCCGTTGAGCCTGGTGCTGGGAGCCTGCTCTCATACCATCGGCGGAAATTGGGACGGTCAGGAGTCCGAGTGGTAAGGAACAATGGCTGCCTCACCATGTCCAACAAACTAATGACTGTGATACTGTATTGATCCTTGTAGGGAACCACACTCCTGGAGCTGATAGGGATTCGGCTTGCCAGCAGGGGGGCTTGACTCCCTACATGCAAGGTCACTCTGCAGCCCCATGGTCAAGGTAGATGTAAGTTGAGGCCATCCTCCAGAGACTCAACCCTCTGCTTTTCAAATCTCCCTCTTCTTCACCTCACAGATCATCATCCCCTCCCACCACTCTCTCCGTTACCCACTGAGAGCTTCTCCTTCGCCCAAGTTCCAACTTCCACAGAGGAAGAAACAAAAAGAAAGCAAGTGTGAGAAGAAAGGCAGGAAGAAAGGAATGCTAAAACAAAAGAGGGCTGATGGGGATCGGAGCCCAAAAGCAGGGCTCCAGTCCAGAACCAGCACCACACCCTGCAAGGCATGCTCATGTGTATCACATAGGGGGGTAGGAACTGTGCTCTTATACTAAACCACAGCTTTGAGGCTCTTCTTTTCTTGAGTTAATTCATCTGAAAAGTAACATTCGCACACTCTTGTGCATGCGTAGTTCTGCGAATGTCACTTTTCCTGTATGCACCCATTACATTGGGCTACAGTCTCTCAGTGAACGATAAGGATCCATGTTTAAAGGAGCACCACTTAGCCATACTTATCTAGAGTGCTGAGAGCATGTACAAAGACCTCTGACATAATGGCCAATTAGCCTCCTCCCCGTCTGTCCGTCCGTCTGCCTGTCTGTCCCGTTACAAGAGGTTGAGAGTGAGGGTAGCGTGAGAGGGGAGAGAAAACATTTTCAGTGCCTCATAATGGTCACGGGAAGTGTGAGAGTGAGTCGGAGAGAGAGAGAGCTAAGAATAATCTACCTCCTTTTCAGGGAGACAGAGGGAGAAAAAAAAAAGAGTCAAAGAGCTAGGTTGTGTGTGTGTGTGTGTGTGTGTGTGTGTGTGTGTGTGTGTGTGTGTGTGTGTCTCCTAGGCTACAGTACCAGAGTAGGATGGTACCAGCTACTGGGACGTCTGTGGGAAGTTGCAGTAGCCCTCTATTGTTTATGTCCCTCGTTTTCTCTGACTCAACACAATGACTGACATGGTATTCTGTTATTCCTTCTCTGCTCCTAAAGGGCCCCGCAGAGACACCAGGACAAGAGAGGCAATACCGTGGGGCCATATTTATCAAGCCTGATACAAACCCTGCTCTCTGACCCAACACCCCTGGGTGCTATACTTTGGCAATTTGGCGCATGAAGATTCCCATCCAAAACATGATTTTGGGGTTATTGGTGACCTAACATAACATTATGTTGTACATTTGACAAGTGTGTCATGATATCATGTTGTGCATGTCGTCATGTTATCCATGCTGACTTTTACATTCGGGAATTAAGAATTAAGAATTTCCAATGCTAGTGAGATTGAAGAAAGACTCGTACCTTTAACTGTACCTGACAAGTCCCCAGGTGGGGGTCCCCAGGGTGTCACTATTCATTACAGGGTTCCCACCTGGGCCGTGATGTAAAATTCAATTACTTTTCCATGAGTAAGTCGGAGCGCTTCGATGGCCTAAAAAACGATTCCTTCCTGGTTTGTTAACGTTTTATTTTTCTCTCGCCCACCACGGCTTGCTGTGTCTAATGCAATACACATGTGAAACAAGATGAAAAACACTTTGTTATTATTCTGTAAAGTCACCCATTTGTAGAATTGGCTGATGTTCTGCAGAGGATGTATCAAATCTCCTGACTCTCCCCGTCTAGCATGATAAATTCATTATAGTGTACATGATGTGCAAACCGTGCATCGTCTTCACATTAACAAGTCTACTGAGGGCAATGTACATGCACGGAAAGTGTCCCAGGCGTAGAGGTGCATTGCAAAAAAAACTATACAGCAGACACTACGCTACTACATCACTGTACAGAATGTGCTGATGTGTACATTAGCAGCTAAAGTGTAAATGTAATGTAAAATGGGCCGACTACTACTTTATCCTATCAACCCCATTGTTGATCCTTCAGATCTTAAGCCATTCAGTCACTCACTCCTTTGAAAGCACAAAACAATTAGCACAAGGAAGTTTGAATTGAGATGACATCATTTATTTGCTCAGGACAGACACACCACAACACATGAACACTGTACAGACCGACTTCATTATGAAGCTACTATGAAGGAATGTCCCCTACACAGCATGATGCACAGGGTCTCACTGGACTCATTTTCAGGGACAGCATCGTTAGCGTTGTTGAATGATCAATCTACAAATCATACATAAATACAAAGACTCATTGCAATTGAGAGCCTTGAAGTCCACTGTCATGTTTTAACACATTAAGTGGCTTCGGTTTCTAAATCTAATCTCAACATGACACATTTATTGTTTGTGCGTGTGACAAACAGAACAATGGATTCCGCGTGTCCAGTCGTCAGCGGTCATAGTGTACCAAAACACACATTCCTGCATCTTCTGGGACGCTTCCAGGCCAAAGTTTTGTTAAAGTCAATCTCCTCTTAATGTGATAATAATCTGTGTTCCTTAGACCAGCTGGGTCATGAGTCAGTGATTAGTGGGGACTGGCGTGGCTTGTTTAGACCCTCAGGAAAACACAGAGGAGAAAATCCAATACCGATTGCATGTCAGATAAGAGAACACCACTGCCTGTGTTTGTGTGTGTTAAAGTGTATTTGAGGGAGTTTGTACTGCCTGTTCTGTGTACTGGACAGTCTCTACCCTTACGTACAAGGTCCAACCAATGACCAAGTGGTTTTAAAACCTTTTGTTGCTAAGTACCAGATGGTTAGAAAACCTTTTTCTAGGGAACAATATTTTCAACAACATTTTCTTTTCCTGACTTGGATGAATGGATTTCTGTATTTATTTAAAACAAATTCAACATAATCTATTATTGCTTTTGGGCTACAAGCCTATAGTACTTTATTTAGCCAAAGATATATTACAGGGACTTGAAAATCCCTTGGAAACACAACATGGTCGGTAGCTTTGGACACCATTTCTCCAGGATTTATTTGAGGATTTATTTTAATCTCCCTGTGAGCAACGTTGGAAAAGTATAAACTATAGTTTTATTGTGCATTTCTTATGAAAATCTGTTACGCAGCTGTCCTACCCCTTCACACATGTTTAATTACTCTTATATTGTTGTATGTGTTTACTATTGTGAAACTGTACCTATTGCTCTCCTTTATCAAACCAGAAGGTTGCATTTTTTAATTCCAATATCTTATCTTGTGTATCTACAAATAGCCAATAAACCCACATCAGTCTCAGACCAGCCATAGCATCCACACTCCCAACCCAACCCAGGCCTGCTTTCTCTTTCTGTCTAATCCTATACCCACCATGTTGCTGTTCCTCAGCACCGCCACACCAGAGTGTGTGTGGATCCCTAGAGACAATCAGAGATAATTGTTTTCCCACAAGAAAAAAAGTGGAGGGCTTCAATGTGTGTGTGCATGTCCATGTGTGCATGTCCATGTGTGCATGTTATGGCACAAAACACTGTCAGCAAAGAAACCCTTTGCCCCAGTTCTTACCCGTTTCTGAGTAACTGCACCATTAACTACTGTGGGAAGGAATGTCTTATTCAATGGCCGTTTTAGTGTTGAACTTCATGCCTCAATTCCAAAGTCATCAGCTCTCTCCGTGCAAAAAACAATGTTTACAAAACATGGTAGAAACAGTCAAGAAAAAATGCACCTTCATAAAGAGATGACACTTCAATATGTAACCATGCCAATAAACTAATTTGCAGCCCACAACACTGATCAATTTCCAAATTAAATGTCAGGAAGACAAAAACAGTGTAACATTCAACAGGCCATCAAATTACTGTACACTGAGTCTTGTTTAGATAACAACAGTAAATCATTGTGCGTGAGGCAAAAATAGGAAAGGTTATAATATCTGGTCATGTCAAAAATTAAAGATGACATGAGATCAGACTTTCCGTCAAACACAAGAGACTACCTGACCCACCCCGTACATCCATCAACATTAAACCCTGCAGCCCTCGTCCTGTACATCACATTCATACATTCACACAAACACACCTGAAGTCATGTTAAGATAACAGAACACACACTGATTCTGTGTTTCCTCCATCTGGGCTTCAATTACACATGTACAGAACAGAGGAACACTGAAAAAAAAAGTTGAGTGAAGAATAAAGTGAAATAAATTAAAATCTTCTGCAAATTCTACTGAACATACAATACAAAAGGAGCTGGATTATTTCCTACTCAATGTGAAATAAAACGATCTAGACTGGCAAGTGAATGTTTTCATTTTTCATTTTCTTTCATTTCTTTCAAGATTGCCGGCCTGGCATTGCTGGAGCATATCTACAAATCAAGCCCTTGCCTAATTATAAAAGAGGAAAACACTTTTGGAACGGATCATTTTCATGTGCATATCGAGGCAACAACATATCGGTCTGTAACGGGAAACAGTCATAAACATGCACGCTACACCAGCACAGTGCAGCGGATCAACATCAACTTGAAACTCTCCACATTACAACCCACCAATTACTAAATCTTTGTCCATGTATAGGACATTAATAGGAAATGACCATAATCCAAGTAACATCTAGCTGACTTTCTTTGGTAGACTATTGTTGTTTTTCCACCGCAGGAACTATCTTAGTACTCTTGGTTCTTAGTTACAGGAACTTCGACTTTTCCCACCGGGGGAACTAGCCTTGAAAAAAGGTCCTGGACCCCAAAAAAGTTCCTGCTAGCTACGTACGTCAAGTCCGCCACTACCATTTTTATATACCAGTAAACAGCTGTGCTTGTTCAATACCAGTAGCAAACTCATTTCGTATCTCATCGAACACGTCTCGCAGCTATTTATTGTTTTGGAAAATGGACCGATGGACAACAGCAAAGATCAACACTATAGCTGCTTGAACGTCCTCTATTTTTGGTGTGTTGAAATTGGTGCTGTTGTTGTGGGGGGTCGTCGTGTACCTAAATGATGTATGAAACCAAACATACTTTCCTACTTTGGTGCGGTGGGAAAGCAACCTCAAAGTCTTTTGGTGAACTAAAAAGGTTCCTGCTGAGAAAGTTCCTGCTTAAAAAAAAGGTACCCAAAAGGTTCAGGGTCCTGGAGTCTGAGAGTGCCAGTGACTCCATGATGAGAGAACCAAGCTTATCCTATTAATACTTGTTCAAAACAGCAATACCTTTTCACAACCTCTGAGTACGTGTACACTTGGATCTATTTCAACATGTTCTTGTCCTTGAATAGTTTGTATTCAATATTATCGTAAAGTGAAGAGGATCCATTGACATTTCCAGGGAATTGAGGGGGATCAATCGCTCTACATGACGCCGAGCAGGAGGTTAGTCTAGCGGCAGAGAGAAAGGACTGTTTGTCTGCTCTGTGTACATGTGCTCGTGCTCCTCCTCCTCCTCCTGCGCACTCGTCCCCGACTGCAGGCACAGTTATGCAATCACAACACAGCATATAGCTTAGGGACAAGACAATTAGAAGAACCTCTCAGCCAATCTCAAGGGTCATGGATCAAAGTTCAAGGGTCATTCACCGTGATCATCTTTACCTGGGGTCAAAGACATTGCGGGTAAATCACCCCAAATGATGTACAGACACTGCATGTATTGTAAAAAAACACATACTTTCTTGATCTTTACTTTTTCATCAGTTACAGAATCACTTTAGTAACAGAATAAATATAATCAATAACAAAACAACAGGGATGCTATGATATTGACAAAGCTTGAGAGACGTAAACCTATTAATAATTACGGTGGCTTTTTGTCAGGTTAACAGTCGTACACCAAAGCCAGCATGGCATATAATCACAAAGAGCAGGACCAATAACTTTTTGTCCTGTACAACAAGATGGATCAATAAATAATCTAAAACTCAAAGTTCACAAAGAGATGTCTTGATGCAAACAAGCCACGTTCTATCCAGTAAATGCAAACAGCCCACAGACTGACACGTGCAGTGGGACTAAACCTACATAATTCATCTTAATCTCTCTTTGATTGAATAAGATCAATCAATCAATCAATCAATCAATCAACTAAATGTAAAAGTATAGCTAAGACAGACACACAAATGTACACACTGTTGCATCACTTTTTTGAGTATTTAAAACACCCAAGTGGTAACAGCACGTAAAAAAAAAAACATTTAAAGGCTATAAATATTGATACTAAAAAGCAGCTGTCAGTTGTTGGTTGTTTTGAAAATAAAAACACATTTTGTTTTTCATTCATTGCTAAGTTTTTTTGCATTCAAAACAAACTGTCCCAATCTGGCAGCACACGACGCTCACACTGTTTCACATTCTTCACACGGCTTCTCAGAACATCGTTATCTTCAGAAGAAGTGTTCTCACTAGGGCTGGGCGACATGGACAACATGAACATCACAATAATCTAGAATAACTTTAATATCGATATATAATAATGTCATAATAATACTTGCTAACATGTGAAACTACATGTTACACAATCAATTGATGTTCATCGCATTGAATTGCATGGTAATATAAAGTATGATAATATAAAGTATAGTATATATAAAAGTATATATACTATACATTATATTTGTTTCAGATCTCATTTTGTGAGATTTAAATTAGGATTTGCTTTTTATCATTAATCAGACAACAGAATAACCCTATCATTATTTTATCTTAATCTGATGCCCAGCCCTAGTTCTTCGATTTTTTTGGGGGAAAAATAAGTTAACGCGTCACCTCTCATAAAAGAACACTGATACAGCAAAACGTTCAGTCCAACTTTATCAGTCCACAGATGTTTAGACACACCTTTCTTCCTTTCCAAATCCATCACCTCTGTCTGTCTATGTTGGGCTATAACCCATTTGAGTTTCCCAGATCATTCAAATATCTTGCGGGACTAATCATTACCCTCAATTGTTTGCTCTCCTCCCTCTCCCTGTTCGAATACCAGCTGTGGCCTTTGCAGGGAGGATGCCTCTTCAACCTCCAAACTGGATGGAACTGCCAGTGGCAGATCATCCCTCCTCCTGTCTCTCTTGCAGCACTTTTTAGCTTAAGCAAGGGAGACATACACCAGCAACCACATCAGGCTCACATCAACTTCAAAAAGGTTCAAATGCCTTTCAGCACAAGGTTTCCCTCAGCACTCTCACTATACATGACATGTTGTGCCAGTTCTTACTCCCTCAGGGGCCATATCCATACCCAGATCCTCCATATCCCTGTCCAGCAGGCCCACAGGAAGACTTTTGTGTGTTCCTAACCCCAAAATCACCGCCACTGCGCTGCAGACAGAAGGAGCATAGGCGTTTGAGGCCTTTCCGGAAGGCAGAGTTGGAAAGGCTGTAGATGAGACAGTTGCAGAAACTGTTGCTGATGGCCAGCCACGTGGTGAGGAAGGAGGCTGCAGAGTGATGGTAGATCCCTCCGCTCTCCAAGAGAAAGTAGAGGATGTAGGGCAACCATAGGATATAGAACACGCTGGTGATACGGAACAGCACAATAGCGTACCGTTTGTCCGGGTATGGCGCCGGGGGCTGCTGAGGTTTTTGATGTTGTGACAAGCGGGGCAACTGACCTTGCTCTACTGCCCCACTGCTGTCCTTGACCATCCCCACTGCTCCCACTGCCACTCCTGGTGGCCCCTGCGGTTGTTGGGGTCGGTAGCGTGCTTGGCGCTCGCTGATCTCCCGGGTGTGCTGTCGGCAGATCTTGAAGATATTGGCGTAGGTGAAGCAGACGGTGAGTGCAGCAGGAGCATAGAGCAATACCACGATGAATGTCGTGAACGCCGGTCGCGTTCTCCACTCGACAGCGCACCACTCCACCACATCGCCGTGGTAACCCGGCTTCCCCCATCCCAGGAAGGACGGCAAGAACACCAGGGCAGAATACAACCATATCAGGGCAATGCAGCAGCGCACGCGGCAAGGTGTCACCAGGGACGTGTAGGTCAGAGGTCGCGTGATGGCAATGTAGCGGTCTACACTCACGCACGCCAACGATGCCATGGAGACCGACTTCAAAACAGACACCATGTACCCGAACACCTGGCAGGTGAGTTTGGGGTCGAGGCCCTGGAGGTGATGGAGAAGGGACAGGGAGGGGAACAGGCAGCTCACCCCCACCAGCAGATCAGCATAGGCCATGGTCTGGATGAAAGCGCTGGTTGTGTGCTGGCTAAGCAAGGGGGCGCAGTGGAAGACAAAGATCACCACCAGGTTGCCGGAAATAATGAGGACAGTGAGGAGAAGTATGATGGAGACTTCCAGGAGGCAGGTGCTGAAGGTGTGGGAATAGCCTATCTCCAGCAGGCAGAAGGGAGCAGAGAGGTTGTGGAGGTGCAGGTTAGCAGAGCTCTCGTTCAAAGGATCCAGGGTGGAGTTCATCATCTTGGGTAGGAGTGTCCAAGGGGGCCCTGCAAGGGTGAGGGGAACCCAAGGACTATTTTGTTGGTTGGTTAGTTGGCTGCTGGTTATGGGACTGACTGGATGGTTTCAGCCCAAATGGAAAGCGTCATGCTGCGGTTCCATGGTGAGATTGGCGCCCTCGGCCATTTTCCAGGCTAGAGGGATCGAGGCGACAGAAAGGTGCGGGAGACCCCCCAGAGTCGTCCTCACTGCAGGCAAGTGTGGTGTTACAAAATCACACATACAGAGATACACATGCAGAGAAGCTCCCGTATTCCTCTTCTTCCTCTTCCCGCTGAGGCCAAATGCCCAAATGGACAGTCTCTGATTCAAAAAGGCCCAAAAAAGGAAAAAAAGAAAGAAACGTGACTGTCTTTGTTAAAGGAATTCCAGTCCAATCTGTGCTTGAAATGCCTCCGTCCTTAGCTCCCAATAAAAGTCAGAGATGGCTCCAACATCTGCTGCAGCTGCAGAGAGCACAGGCTGAGAGCTCTCTCCGATCGGTCTATACGGTCACAACAGCTTCCCATGAAAAGACATTATTGTGTAATAGTCCACACACATGAACTGAGGGAGACACTGAGGATATCCTTTTTATTTTGTGCTATTTCTCCTCTGCCTTTAGCTTCTCTTTTCTGTTTCCTCTTCTTTTTCCTCTCCTTTCTCGCTGCTCCTTTCCCCTCCTTTTCACCTCTCCTCCCTGTCCCCCCTGTTCTTGTCTCAGTTTCTGCCTGGTCCCTTCACGGTGGGAGAGTGTAGCAGACCGGCCTGAGCTGAGAGGATGAAGGCAGCGGCGAAGGTGACTGATGTTTCGGACACGCACCCACATACAAACACGCCTCAGCCTCGGTGTCAATCCAGAGAAGCAGCAACGCTGTCTGGAGTGAAAATGAGGGAGGCAGGCATAGCAATGCTGGGAGAACCCCCCCCCACCTCACCCCCCGCCCCCGCCTTCATTTACCCTCTTTTTCTGTCCGTCTCTCTCTCTCTCTCTACAGAAACAGTAGCATAGAGGCCCCTCCCCTTCTCTGCAGCTCCAACCAATGACCAACGAGTCTGCCTCCTTCCCCGCCCTCTTCCACCTCCTCCTTTTTTCTGACCCTGTGTTCCTCATAAGCACACAGACCACTTCCCATCCTTCCCAACCCATAAGCTCTGTAAGATTCAGACAGTCTCACCTATATCAAATACACTTTATAGACAGACAGACAGACGTAAGAAAGACACACACAACCATGCAAACACACACTAATGTTGTGATGTTGTCCATTCATGCCTTTAGACCTTTGGATGAAACTGAGCTGACTGGTCATTAGATAAATATTGCTGTCTGGATCAGAGCCAGGTTACAGTATGTTCTTTTCTAAACATTTTGTCCTCAGCAGACACTGTGCCCATTTCCCACAGATAAGGGAGGACCGGGAAACTACGGGGGAATATCCTCCGAGTTCTCAGTAATTAAAGGTTAAATTGGAAAGGCAGAATTCACAGATATATAACAAGTAACTATTATTATTAGTTGTAGTAGTAGTAGCAATTGTAGTATTATATTATGTATTAGTATTATCACTTTCTCAGTGAACAGAAGTTGACATGTTTCCTTAAGCAATTCTGGAGATTTTGTCATTGTATTTTTTTTTTTTTTTTCATTAGACAATCTCATATAAGTGCAACTAAATAACAACTAAGTACAACTTCACAGAAGGAAAGAACAAGGACATTACAAGACATGACGCCAGAAAAAGACAAACACGAAAAGTAAGGACAGCGTGGTCTTAAAAATGGTGATAGGAATCTGGTAGTTGCAACTGTATTTTCCTCTAGAGACAGCAAAACTACCTAAATAGTTAGCACCCTAAATAGCTGTGCAAGCAAAACAAATGGTCTACATAAGCTAAATCTACTATAGAGCGTAAAAAAACATCTATGCAATACATCAAAAGTTAATCCCATTTATAGTAAAAGTAAATTCCATTTTCAAACAAATTCTTCCTGGTGACCTAGAAGCAATTACTTCTTCCAAAATATAATGATGTTTAAGGACTAGTTGGAAATAAAGGCGTTACTTATAGTGGATTATGGCTGTTTGGGTCTCACAAATAAGAGACATGAAACATGAGAGGCTGGAGATACTATTTTTTGTTTATCCTTTAATATAGTTTTGCAGATAGGATATTTTGAGATTAGAACATCTGGACACTGTCATTATACAGTGCAGAGAAGTCATTCTATGTCTTTTGAGAAAAAATGATCAAGTGCATCTTCCAGGAAATATTCCTCTTATCAGTCTGATTATATATAGTCCCTTATATCTTGGTACATCAGACTAGCAAACTATGTGTGAGTATGTGTGAGTATGCCCCACATGGGTTGAGACATTCTGACTGGGTGACTCCACTGTGTCAGAATTGTTATCAGACACAAATTCATGTCAAATGAGAAAATCCGCTAATGTTGCATGCAGTACGTTACATTTATTATAGATATATGTTGATTATGAATGCCATAACTAGTTTTGTACTAGTTATCTGATGTTTCTTACTGAAAATACAGTGTGTGCAGCAGTGAATAAAGTTGCAATAACAATGCATGTTAAATCATGTATTGTATTATTATTATTATTATTATTATTATTATTATTATAAATATTACAAAGGGTGTAAGTAGCAGTGGTATTCTAAGGTCAATAGTGGCTAATCTGCAGAATCATTTTCTTCTCATTCCTGGTGTATTAGCCTAATAATAAATGCCAGCGATATAAAAGCATTACAGATTGAGTGTGATCGAGGCTGTATCATCTTCTAATATGATAGCTGTATTTTCTTGAGAAAGGCCTAGTTTTTTGGAAGGACTACTAATATTTTAACACATCTTACTGGCATAAACAAAGTTGCTGGCAGAGCTGCATCAGTCAGGCTCCAACCTGGGATCAAATAAAGCCATTAAATGGATATCTATGACTGGGCTTATTAACTAAAGCATGCGTGCTGATCTTTTGGGTGAGGGCTTGGAGAATCATGTGGGAGTGCCCAGGGCTCTACTTGGGATGATCAAAAACATGATGGAAAACCTTTCCTGAGTCTCCTAAATATAAGATCACCATGGTAACGTTAACAATAATACCATTCATACAACATAATATATGTTTGTAAAATAACAGTGCACTCAAAATGCGTGCACACACACACACACACACACACACACACACACACACACACACACACACACACACACACACACACACACACACACACACACACACACACACACACACACACACACACACACACACACACACACACACAGGCCTATTTCCACTGCAAGGCTCAAAAGGGCTAGCTATGACTTACTTATTATCTGTGCACCAACTTTCTACTATTATGTTTCTATTATTCTATTCTATTATGTTTTGGGGATTCTTTCAGGTGAGCCCTGACAAGTCTCATGTGGCCCTGCTGTGAAGAGCTTCCTGAAAATGTGCTACAATCATAATCTTCTGAATTATTTTTGGATGGTCTGCTATTTATAAATCATCACACAGAATCCTGCTCTAAAATTAGGAACACACTTTTCTGCGCTGCGTGGTGTATGTCCTCATTCTGGTGACTATCCAAGATGGAAGAGTTTATGTCTTGTGCAAGGTAATTGGCTGTAGCGTGATGGAGACCCAAACACACACACACACACACACACACACACATGCTCTCACAAATCTGTTGCTCCCTCTCAGTCTCTCTTCTTTTTCTATTCTTTCTTCTTTCTTTTGCTTTGCCACTTTTTCTGTCTCATTCTGTGTGTGTAATTTGTCTTGCTTCACCTCACATGAAAACACACACACACACACACACACACACACACACACACACACACACACACACACACACACACACACACACACACACACACACACACACACACACACACACACACACACACACACACACACACACACACACACACACACACACAGTGCTTGCACCTTTCTCCCCCGCAATCCAGACACACTCCCATGCTTTCACGCACCTCCTCAGCCTACCACACGAGGAGCTAAAAATAGATGACAGTAGGCAAGAAGGGCTGGGAGAAGAGGAGGAAGAGAGGAATGGCATGAAAACAATGAGCCATGTGAGACAGTGGACTCCTCCAGTGGATGAGAGGAGGAGAAAGAGAGAGAAGGACAGAGACAGAAGAGCTGTGAGGAGATGGGAAAAGGAGGAAGAGAGTGATGCACGGTCACCTGCTTGCCAAGCTGAGAAACATCTGCTGCCACATTTGGAATAGCTCAGCCCTGTTAGCGCTCTAACTTGTGCTTCCTGGCAGCGTGGCAACCTGTCACGGACCGGCATCCGATAACAGACACACAACTGGTGACAGCCCTGAACAACAGCACATCGTGGTTGACTGACTCATTGAGTCTCACTGAGGGGAAACACAACAAAGCGGCGGCTGAGCGATAAACAGCTTGTTACAGTTCACATTAGGGTCCTATCATGATGTTGGTTAATAGGGTGATAGTTTGGTTGACCATCTATTGGTTGACCTACAAATCTTCATCAAGCAATAGGTTTCCTCTCTCTGTATACAGACTATTGATGGACTTGATGCTTGTTCAGTTGTGTGTGAACGCATCTAAAAAGGCTATATTATTTTGGCTGCATTTTTATTGACATTTCATTTAGCAAGCTTAGTATCTAATCTTTGTTCAGGCACTAGAATTTTCTTTGCCCAAATAATAATAATAAGCTAATAAGGTTAACATTGGTTAGGCTGCTACTGCCACATTAGCTACCTCCCGTCTCATTACTGTTACGTTTGTGAGGCAAATGTAACACGGAGCTTCGGTAATTACCTCTTCAACCGATTGTGTTTCAAACTTCATCTCTATTCAGTACATGTCAGCACGGCCACGGCACAGCTCAAAACGCACTGACAAGGAATTATGTTAACATTAGCGCACTAATGCCCTCGTGCATTCAGTGCTTGACAGTAGAGGTCTGCATTAACATTGTGTTTTAACAACTCAATTAAAAGCTGTATAGCAGGCGAATATACAGTAGAATGGATGTGTTTCAATTCTAAATAATAGCCTAAGAACGGGAGGATGTGTTGCTTATTTTTCTTCAAAAATCCCTGGTTAACTTTGGCTATTTAAACCATTTTTATTTGACACCAGACAACAGCCAGTTAGAATAAACTCCATTCACATCATGTCTTATATCAACTTTTGCCTGGTAGAATAAAAAAGAAAAATAATTGGCCGGCTGATACGGTATGAATCAGTGCTGTGCTCTAAAATAGAGTCAGGTAATTTATCAATTACAAAAAAAGTATTCTAACATGCTTTTGAAATACTTTCTTGTGATTGTCTGAACTTTCTGGCATTCCTTGTATCATTCCATGTTGCAAACTCCCATCTGGCACCAAAGCCCCTAACGAACCTCAAAGGTATTTGCACGTTTGACCCAGGTATGTCTAGCGGAGGCCAAAGTAACATTACACACACACACCTATGGGACAGAGAGACAGCCAGGCAGACAGTCAGACAGAAAAAGAAAGAAAGCAGATACAAGGGCAGCAGACAGCGAGAGAAGAGAGAGAAAACAGGGAACAACAGGCCATCGTAGCAGCAACACATCCTACACATCTTACAAAATGTTATGCACCCTTAGTACTACGTATATCCATGTATGGCCAGACAGGTAACCTATAACGGCACATGCACCAATATCAAGTCAAACTACTTTCTACAGACAGACAGGTAGTTATGGGAGACTGTGTTTATCTGATCACTCTGTCTACAGTATAAATATGTGTTTGTGTGTGTGTGTGTACACGTGTGAATGTCCATATCTGCGCCTATATATTTGTATGTGCGTGTGTAAACATATAAACACCAATCAGAAAAACACACAAAAACATCACTGTCCAATCTGCTCTCCTGCGTACCTTCCCCCCGCCCCCCCCACACCCGACCCCTTTTCAACACAAGTGCGCATAGACACACGAACCCATAACCTTTCTAATGTTGAAATGTGCGCTTAGGGTATAAGCATGGCAGTAAATATGACAATGTTAGCACCGTTCTCTACTCACTGAGCCACATAGGACCGACTCATCAGGACTGTGAGATGGTACACAGCGGGCCATCAAGCGTCAAATACAAAGGTCTTAAAAGAGGGCTGGGCTTATCAGCCTGGGTATGACATGATTGATGGGTGCATGAGTGTGAGGGCACCAGCAATGGGGCAATGGTTTGGAAAATGAAACACTACAACAGAAACAGCAGAAACCAAATTTTCTTCTACCTTCCTTCCTGCCCTGAGTCACTCGGTCAGCTTCCGTGCCTCGCTTGTCCTCTATCTAATTCATGGTGCAAATGCCAAATTCGGGCAACGACCAGCCTGATGAGTTGATTGGTTCCTGGTTGAGTGTTAATTAGTCAGTATTCATCTTCAGGCTGGACCTTCCAGGACTTGGCAGCCTGAGCCCTCGATTACAAAGAGTGATTGGGAACAGGTTCAATACACAAGACCTACAGTCCTGTTTCTACAACCATCCCTCAATGCACCCAGACATGCCGATGAATGCTGAATACAGAGGGGTGGAAGGCACAAAGGAAAGCGCTAGCTAGGACACAATGTGCACATAGCACATAGATACAGCACAAAGAGACACACAAAAACACAGGCTAAGATTAGGCTGAATACAGAGAGTACAATGAACAAAGTATTACTGGCACACGGGGATGGTATGTACACATTTACAAACAAGGGCTGAAAAGGGAAGGACAAGAAAAGGACACGAGAAGATAAGTATGAGTTAGTAAGAGTACGACTAGCAACAAGCGTCTGAACAAACAAATAGCACAACTGTTTCATCCCTTTTCACTTCTCTGAAATTAATGTTTCCTTTCTCCAAGGTTAGAAGTCAGATTGAAGATTTGTCATCATTTTGTAAAAATGACTGCCCCGTTTTGTTTTGGATATTGTTGTATGTGGGCTGAATCCTTAGTTGCAGATGCTGCTTGCTACAGCTGTCCTTAGCTAGGAGGAACATTAGCTAGTGGTTCGTTGCATTTCATTAATTGTTGGTGGAATGCTTTACTACTAATACACTACACTGCTATACACCATGTCCACTGACTATCAATACAGTAGCGTTCAAATCAAATCACATTTATTTGTATAGCCCTTCATCACCGTTACAGTCTCTAAGGGCTTCACACTTTTGGCGTGGGCAGATCAATTCGATCTCAAATTTAAAGAGATAGTGATCAGATAGGGCAGGTGTACATAAGAGGAGACCACCAAAGCAGATACAGGAATGCCACGGGCCAGAACCAGGTCAAGGGTGTTGCCGCCATGGTGGGTTGGTTCATTAACAAATTGAGTGAGGCCGCAAGTATCAATAAGATCTAGGAAGGTTCAGCGGAGTTATTCAGGTGAATGTTAAAATCACCGATGAGGAGAATATTATCAGCTCGGGTCACTAAGCCCGAGATGAAATTGGAGAACTGTTCTAAGAAGAGCGAATAGGGCCCAGGTGGGCGGTGAAGTACTGCTCAAGAACTACAGATCACAGCGTCGTGATCTGTTATTAATTTAGCCTGAGAGAAAACTGAGATTGTGTTCATGATCTGTATCTTAATAGGAGAACAACATGGACTCTGCATTATTTTGATACAGCCCTTCTATCGCAGTTTACCTTTGGCATAATCGTGAAGTTTAAGACTGTGCTTACGTCATCATATAAGAGTAAATGACAGTGAGAACAAACAGGGAGCAGGTAGGAGGAGCAGTACAAAGCCAGTGAGAGGAAATGAGCAAGGGAGAGAGGCAGAGAGGACGAGAACATGGTAGGAAAGGGTGAAGGGGATGAGAACATTGAAAGAGTGGGAGACAAGAAAAAAGGGAAAAGGGCAAGAGTAACATCTTGTCACCACCTGGGACCCAGCTTGCTGCCGGGGGATGTTGCCATTACATAACAACAGTGGACAAGGCTGGGAATAAAGTAAAACAACATAACACACTGAGCCCAGCAGGGGGGCTAACCATCTACAGCAGGGCTAAGTCACCTCGGCTCGACACACATGCACGCGCACCCACACCAACACATTCACACCAACACTTGCACACTTTGATTCTCTGGGAAATTTAAGGTAAAGGGCTACCGGCCATTTCTGAAGACACACACACACGCATGCACACACACGGCAGCTAACAACTAACAGATGAGGAATGCTAAGACATAAAATAAACTGACCTAAACTGACAACATACATAAAAAGAGGCAAAAAGGCAAGCTTCCTCCACCACCAATCCTTCTGATGCCATTCCTTCAGTCAACTCAAATAAGCAACTAGCAGGAAGCCACCGCTTTTTATTCACAGGTAATATTAGCTTTCATAAA